>CAJNJA010005604.1:0-17577 GCA_905231915.1 Symbiodinium necroappetens
TGCGTCAGGTAGGTATGATGGGCCTGACGCCCCTGCAACGAAGTATCGGCAACATGCTCACGACCTCAAGCTCAAGTCCCGTTGTAGTTTGGGTTCCCCACACACACATAATACAAGCCCTCCAGTCTGACTCGATCCTGTCGTCCCCTAAACCTGTGGTCCTTGCCCTCTCACTTTGCTGGATGATTTCCAGAGACTTACTCTCCCGTCCACCCACGCGCAGTCATACACCTAACCTATTGCATGCCTTCAGGTCGCCCAGATGCAGCTCAACAGCACCTTCAAAGAGATGCCTTGCAAGAAGCAGCTTGAGTGGACGATTTGGACTGGCCCACATGCCGTACCACTCGGATGGAATGGCGACTTTTCTTTGAAGCCATTTGGTCCGAACTTCACAGTGTACTTCGAGCGCCTTCCCTATGCAAACTGTCAGCGGGAAACATGGGAGGGCTTCGACAAGACGCTGAAGGAATTCAAGACGTTCCTCCGAGAGAGGCTTCGATGCATCCGATACATGACTGCAGGCGTGTTTTCAAGCACTTTTCACACTCGCCGGATCGAGGAATGGACCATTTGACGGAGCAATGGGCTTCGACATGGGTGGCGAGTTCCTTGTGCACGTCGCCGGCTTGGCGACTGAGGGAGATCCTGACCTGAAGGACCGTTTTTGTGCACCATGGCCTGCAGTGAGAATCAATTAGGCAAACTTCCCTGCGGCGAGGAGGCATTCCGTTTCCTCATGCTGTTTACCAGCACGGCTCCCAAGCACCTTTCACCCATGGGCAAAGACCGCATCAAGGCACCTTTGCAAATTCCAACGATCTGTAGCTGGAGCAATTCGGATGAAAACCATCCGTGGCGGGCCTGCACCCTGAATCCGGTTCGTCCAATAGCCGTCGTTTCTCATGCCAGCAGGGGGCTGCACCTTAATTTGCGCCCATGCCGAGGTACATGGAGTATGAAGAGCTTCCATTGTTCATCCATCCAAACTTCAGGGAAGTGATAGTCCATCATGACGGGCACAAGCCGCCGATATTGAAGAAAGAACAGGCAGCTCCTAGGCGGAAAGGCTGTGTTTCGAAGTGTGGCATGACATACTACAGTGTGTGTGTGTGTGTAGGGAAGTTGCTGAGACAGAAGGTTTTCCGGCGTTTCGCACGAAGCTTGTCTGCATGTATTCGTGAAATTGTCGAAATTCCTTCATGCACTGTCATGACTGAGCCAGCTGAGCTACAGGCTTCCTGGATGCGATGGAGAAGGGAAGAGAATTTGCCCCTTCGGACCACAGCGACAATGCAGTGCGCTCGAAGCTTTGGTTGCCGGTGCAGCGATCAGCTCCAAGCCAGGCGAAGGCAGAGAAGAGGCCGGATGCCAGATGCGAAACTGGATGCTAAAGCACGTTCCCCAGCAAAGCAGGCGGTTGCTCGTCGTGCCGGATCCCGTGGGCGTGGGAGCCGACCTTCCAAAGGCCATTGAAGCCCTACAAGTTCCTTGGCGGTCCACTTCTCTGCAACCACCGAGGCCCTTACTGTGGCCGCGCTGTTGCAAGTCACATGCACCCTAGAAAGAACCTGGTCAAACCTAAATTCAGACCGTCTTGGCAATAACAACTTGCTTGTGTTTCTCTTCCTGTCAGTCGGTAGGTCCTTCAGCTACCATGTTGGACATCATATTTGTACCCCGAGATATCTCCAGAAAAAAGCAAATGCACCAGCCCTGCCTGATCATTTCCAGGGAGTCGTTTGCACTGATCTGCATTGACCTAGGCGATGCAAGCCAGAGGCGAGCCTATCGAAAGCCAGGGAGAGCCGTTTGTCAGCGGCGGCACGCCTCCCAAGCCAATTCAGCGCCTGGAGCTCTTGGCGCAGGTGTGCCAAGCATCGCCTGGGATTTTTCAGCAGGCTGCATCAGACTCATCAGCCATTGACGTTCAAGGTGCAATTCGGAAGCAACTAGTCCCTGACACGCAAGCCCTTTTTGACGGAAGCCCCGCAGGAAGGTGAAGGATGGAATTGGAGTGACGATACCGTCAAGAGACTAGTTGGCCTTCGACTCTGCATTCCTCGTCCAATGGGATTTGCGCACGGGCTTTTAGTACGACAGTTCGTCGACCAAAAGGGTCGAGCCTCCATGCTTGCCTAGTTTGTGAGGCCTTTGCATAAGTGGCAGAGAAACGACAGAACGAGTGCTTTCTTCATGCCCTCATCTCAGGTAAGTTTCACTGACGAGCAATCGAACATCCAATGGCACTGCAACAGTGCCGATGTCCCTTCACGACAACTGCTGAGCAAGGATGGCGACACTTGCTTCATGCAAGAGTTTATGCGGCTCGCACCTGTGCTCGGACAGGATATCATCGATGACGAGAAGCGAGACTCTGATGCGCAAGAGATGGCTCGACGATTCTTGGAGGAGCCGCAGCTGAATCTAAAAGGTCACCCACCAGAAGGGCATTTGTGAAGTTTTGTCACCAAGGATACCAAGGCTGGGGACGCGCCGATGGCTCTCGTGGGACTTGGCACCGGAGCCTTCATCGCCTTTGCCGTCGCTCGAGAACTTGTCTCCAAGGGCATCCGGCCCTTGGGACTTTGGTTGGTAAATCCACCGCTTCGCCTGCCCTGGTCATGCACCAGCGAACCCTGCATACTCAAGGCACAAGAGAGCATTTCACGAACGGAAGCTCTTAACATGGAAGTAACCGTTTAAGTTAAGGCATCTTAAGGCTGTGGCTTGGAGTAACTTTTCCTGACAGGACTGCCCCGTCCATGTGCTCGTTGATCGCGACTCCACGTATGGCCCGCCGTGGCGCTACGAGGTGTCGACCTGCGGCCCCTTCACCACACGCCTCTTCGAAGACCTGGAGGAGATGGTGAAGATTGTCCTCTCGGATGTACAGTCTTTATGAGATCGACCGACCGACCATGCCTGCCTCTGCCTGCCTGCTTTCAAGCTCTGATCGGAGTGATCCAGGGTGTAACGCAAGGCTGCCGCACAAAAGGCCGTCTCTCGCAAGGTTCCGTATTGCTGTGTGCATTCCTCCTGTGTGTGTTCGCTTAGGTACGCCTGAACGCAATGTTTCACACGGTGCCTGTTGAGGCCAATCATCATACCGAATTATCTTGCCAACCACCTAATGGACAAAAAGGTGTTGTGCGCGATCAGCGCCATCGGCACGGTTCCAAGTGTTGCATGCTGCCGTCCAGGAACCGAGAGCACTGCACCTTGCAGCAGAAGCGGAAGATCGACGAGGCATCCGGCTTTTCTCCCCTTGCACGCCTGTTCCTCTCGTTGCCGCGCGCGCGTGCTGTAAAGTTGGATCTTTGCGCTTCGGCAGGCATATTTCCACCCATCATATGCATCCGTGAACAGCGAGTGGTCGAAATCTCGAACTGAGGCGATGGGCCAATGTCGCTGCTTTTCCTGTCGGAAACCCTCATGACGTTGCTGAGCTTTTGGATTTCCAACACGTCAACTGAGG
The DNA here is from genome assembly GCA_905231915.1 of Symbiodinium necroappetens. Taxonomy (NCBI): domain Eukaryota; class Dinophyceae; order Suessiales; family Symbiodiniaceae; genus Symbiodinium; species Symbiodinium necroappetens. The sequence goes on from CAJNJA010005604.1 coordinate 3,479, forward strand.
CAGTGCCCCGAGTCTTTTCAACTCCAGGCTGTCAGAAGTTGTGTTGGTGCAAATTTGCAGTTCGAGATCAGCTGCATTGACTTCAGCCTGGTTTGGAAGGCAACGGCTTTCTATGAGCAAGCGGGGTTGGCACTACTCACGTGTCAAGCTGAGTGTGCCTGGAAAGAGTGCTGCATGCGACTTTTCGCAGACTTCAGTGGGGCTTTCGAGCGAAATTGGGTTTCTCAGCAGGCTCTCGCGAAGTCTACCAGCTTTGCAGCTGCAAGATCTTGTGCGAGACCCTGTCCTTCATGCGCGAATGTGAGAAGGCCTTGGCGGCTCACCTGAGGCTCTGCCTTTCGCAAGAGCCGGATTGCTCGACCGCGTACAGCTCTCACGATGCTGCAATGTGGTGTGGAGTAGCTGGTGTGCATGTGCACAGAATGGGTGATGCACGACGAGTGAGGCTGTCCCGTTCGATCTCCTTACAGAGGATACTCGACACTTCTTCAAGGCTCGCATCGATGCACCGGAGCTTAAGAAGCCTCGGATGTTAGGGCTCGTACATTCTCAAACATCATTTGAAGCAGCAAGGCTACATGAAAGCTTCCTCCTGTTTAGCGTCTAGCGCTCTCTCATATCAGGAAATGGAGACACCGACAAAACAAGGCAGATGCATCCCAACACCCGCATGCCCAAGCTTGAACACAACTCTTACATTGAATTTCAGGGACTGTTGGAGACAACACTTCCGTTGACCAAAACATGCGAGGGGCCTAAGGGCCAGGACGAACAGGCTCAAAAGCTCAACATGCATCTATTGAGTTTTCAGTGCTCCATGTGCTCCGCGACTGTTTGTCTCAGACGGCTGCACTGGCTGCCCCACCGCCACCGCTGGCAGCTTTGACAGACACCCGCGCAAGATGGCACATCATGGCAGCACTGGACAAGCTCGTTGATTGAGGTCACTGCTGAAAGTGCTCGGCACTTGAGCATGCATTGAATCACACAGGCGCCGGTTATGTTGTGTCAACACGTGTACTCCGAGGCAGGCTTCATCCATTCAGGCCAGGATTCGCCTGGATGGTCTGTGCAGACCAGAGTCGACAATGTCTTCAGGAGCTGGCCGACGACGGGGCGCCAGGCAACGAAAGTTTCCGTTGGTATGGTGTGCAATGACTGGGAAAGAGGCCACGGTAGAGCTCTGCTCAAGTCGGAAGAACGGCCACATTGCGGCATAGGTCATGGATCAAACGCAATTAATTCGAGGCGGCGGAGTCTAGGCCTTCTCCCAATCCGACGATGAAACCGGGAACATCCTCTTCAGCGAGTCTGTACTTGCGCCGCACATGCAGAGTGATCCCCAAATAAGCTTAAAGGTTTGCATAGACGCAGATATCCCTGTTGCATTCTGGCTGCCAAGTTTACATGCTTTGCCCGTCTTCAACTGCATGTCCGCGTGTCGGTTAGGGGTGAGGGCTGCTTTCCAGACTGTGTTTGATTAATCATTAATCAGGTCAGCGTAGATCCCAAAACAGTGAAATCGGACCATACAGCAAATCCACCAAAAGAGCCCGTTGCAAGCGCCTGTGCACGCACCACCACACGCACCTGGGTCCACGAGAGGGCCAGGAGACCGGGACCATCACGACGACCAGGACGACCTCTGACGAGACCAGCAGAGATTCAGGATCACGGCCAACATGCTTCCCCCCAACTAGCGGGATTCAGAGACGTGACCTGGCTACTTCCCACCTTCTGCCGAAATAATCCCGGCACTGAACGAGAACCCCGCAGCGTGCACCACACTGTTTGGCAATGGTGCCACACTCAGCGTGGTTCTAAAGGCAAATATGGGTGGACTGTTTTAAGATGCCTTGGCTCAGTAGTGCAGGATCGCTTAAAACAACGCAGTGCTGCCTCCCAGCTGATTGGCAGAGATCGGCATAGTCTGGGATCAAAAGAAGCACGGGTATGTAGTGTGAAAGCTTCACACATTACCCACACCTTGTCTCGAATTTCCCTTGCGGCACGGCGATTGTTCGGGTAATTGGGAAAGTCGAAGAACGCAGCGCACGCGCAGGCAGTTCAGTACTGTGATGGTAAGGGACTGATGCTGAAGACATGGAACGTAGAAACATGGCGCAAGCCTAGTGGCCTAGTGCTTGCCCTAGACAATCATGGCGCTGGCACATGGGGGCCGGCATTAAGACATTAATATACAATCCGATCAGAGGAGACGCCGATGACCAGTCGGCAGCTGGGAGGCAGTCCGCAATTGGATCAGATAGCGGGCGCCAAGCTCAGCTGCAATAACATGAGTCATGGAGTCATGTCGTCTTTCCAAGGCAACTTCTGCATCTTTGTCCAAGGTGCTTGTTGGACCTCCTCTTGGAGGACACGGGACAGACCAGGCTGGCAAGTAAAGTCATATCTCTGCAGCAGGGACTGCTTTGGCAGGAGTTGCAGTCTCTGGGTGCAGCGAACGAACTTGCAGCTGGAAGGAGTAACGTTTGTGTTTCCAATGGTTGCCCATGCCCATTCGCAGTCCAACTCGCTTCAAAGCTCGCAAAATGCGGAGGCATGACGGCGCACGTTTTGCCAGACTGCTGCTTGCTTATCTAGCGCGTTTCTTTGCACTGTGGCTTGCAAATGTCAGCATGTGCTGTGTGAGCCTCTCTCGTGGGAAAGTTACTTTTTGAATGCTATGAGACAATCAGTAAATAGGATGTTCGAAGTTGCTGACGACCATTGAAAATTACATTCTGAAGGCATTGATTGTGCTTGCGAATGCTTCCGTGATTTCGCCGGGTGGCACCAAAGCTGCTAAAATTCCTCAAGGTTCACGATATTCTCCGGGGCTGTCATTCTCCAGTTGCTAAAAAGTGTTGTTATCGCCTGATTTCGTTTGGCTGCCTGGTGGCGTTGACCTCGGCGATGTCATGTTGTTATGCAGGCAGGCATCTTAACAAGAAAGAACAACTCCAACACACACGGTGGAACAGCGGGGAGCCGCTTTGCTTTTGGCTTGGCCTATCGACTGCACGGTTCTTTCGTATCCTTTTCGTATAGCCTCCCGTGCAAAGCTTCCCGTTGCCAATGTGACCATCGTCCAGAAATATCTTCTTTGTTCGACTTCATTGCTGCCATCATGTCGATCGATCCTGCTCAGCCCCCCAAACGAGTTGTACCGTTGAGTTGCGTAATTTGGTCAGCGCGGCACCATGCTGTCAGTTGCTGTTGGGGTAGGGGATTGCTTGCCTTCGGGGCCGTCTTAACTTACAGAACCAGCCACCTTCGTCAAAATCCTCGAAATGTCGATGACTATGCGGCGATCCTGATAGGTTGACACCTCTGCAGATACCGGAAGATGGACAACTTGTAATTGGGAACAAGCACCCGGGAGAAAGAGCCTGCCGGGGTTAACTTCCGCCGCCGAAGAAGGGCTCAGGCATTGACTACGCTTCAAGTGGCAGTGACCGTAAGCTCCCCATCCCCAGGTTGAGGGTGTTGTGACCTTCATCCTGGGAAGTGGTCATGCACAACGAGTTTTTTCAGCTGGTCTTCAATTGCAACCGTCGACCTGCAGCGTGCAGCAACCATGAGGCTAGCAAGATATGCCGGCCTGTTGCCGGCAGGCACGACTCGGAACAGTCTTGTTTGCCAGACTGCGTGCATCCCGTCGTCAGTTTGGCAGGTAATGCAGAAGGCTCTTCCGCGAGGCAAGGCTCAGCGACGTTGAATCACATCGAAGGTTTCAAACACATTCAGGTTCGTGGCCCCGGCTGTGCTAGATCCGATCCTAAGGCAGCAACCGACTGGTATGCGTTGCGCCACACAGTCGATCAACGACGTTGCATGAGGTGCCTGGGAGTTGTCCTGAAAGACTCCGCCCGAAGTTTGTGGTGATCTCAGTGTCGGGAGCGGTTGCTCCATTGACGCTCATCTTGCGGTCGTCTCGCGAGGACCTTTTCCGACCTTGCGGCTGCTTTGGAAACACTTGCGACTTGGATGATGGCACTCAATGCATCTCAATGCCGACCGAGAGCGCTCTTCCTTGCACTGAGTGCTTACAGGCAGACGCTGGGATTCGGCCGCGCAGTGTACTGGAGGTGCGATCCGCTGCGAGCCCTCTGCCTGCACTGATCCACAATAACTGCATGTCACACCTCGCGAGGCACTGATGTCTGCAGCAGAGGCATCCCGAGTGCTCATGGTTTGAATGTAGATGCATACGCTGTTTCGTGCAATTTCCATGAAGGCTTGCCAATTTCCTGCTGTACAAGATGATGCTGCAGCATCCGCGTACTTCTTGGGTTTTCCTTGCTTAGCTGCCTCTGTGGCAAGCAAAGTCGATATCCTTCCAGGTTGCTGCGCTGCTGCACGGTTGGAGAGCTTCAGGCGCTCCGCATGCTTGCGGCTGTGGCTGTGCAGAATGCTCCGGCTGTTTTTGCTTTTTTGGTGCAGTGCCGCCGTGCCGTCCAACACTCACCACGGCAGCAAGTACCGGTGTTCCAGTCACAACCTTTGCTCTGCTAGCCTTTGGCCTGACGAACTCAATCGTTGAAATGCCCCCGGCCTCGGCACGGCAGAAAGAACGATTTCACACGAGTTAAAAGTCGCGTGAATAAGAAGAGGGGCGGAGTCAAGGAAGGCCGGGCAGGGCACTAGCAGTAGCAACATTCGCCTGCAGATGCTCAGCCTGCCGATGTTTGGACCTCGTGGTGGTAGCGGCGGCGGCGGCGGCCGCGGTGGTGGTGGTTTGGTGGTGGTGGTGGTGATGGGAGGTTTAGGAATGCAGGGGCGGTGGGGTTTGAGGAAGATGTTGGGGTGGGGGTCGTGGTCATGCAACCCACCCCCTCCCCGCTTGAAGCTACCACGAACTGAGAACTCTCAACCAGAACAGGCTGGGCCAAGTTTTCCGATGCCTCCGAATCAGGGCTGGTGCGGAATCAGCGGCTCGTGTGGCTGCTGGGTGGCGTGGTCGATCGAGCTTGGTGCTTTGCTGCTGTGCGCGTCCTGACTTCAAACGTGGATCCCACCGTTCCAAAGCTGGTCTGTTTTGGGATGCCGGTTCGCTACTGCGATCTTGGCTGGTTGGCCGTGCAATTGGAGTCTGCTAGTCTGGAAGTTGCCAGTGCCCAGGGTTGTCTTTTAAGGAGCCGTTGGCTTCCGTGCTGCAGTCATCTGCGCTATTCTGCGCTGAGCAGGGTTTACAGTTTAGACTTGCGCCTCACACAAACAGCTGGCTGGGCGGATGCCTTGTCGCGTGGCCGCACGGTGGCTGGAAGCGTCAACAGTTGGGCCAAAACCCTGGCGATGGGGCCAAAAAGTCTCTGCAGGCGGTTAGGGACAGCTGGCCTGGGGCCGTCCTGCCCCCGCCAAGAGTGGCCGCCCACGAAGTCTGGAGATTGAGGGTTGGGTCACGTGCGCGTGGTATGGCGACCCCTTACTGCCGTCACAGGTGGTTGCTTGCTTGTTTGGCTCGGCTCAAGCACCGCACTTTGTGTCGGCACGTGACGCCTGCAGCCGGGTGGGGGCCGTCGGACTGGGAGTGGCCGCGTGATGCCGCGTGTCACTGCGTGTGCGTTCAGAGTCGTGTGACTGTCCTGCTCATCGGCCCGATGACAGGGCCGAGACATCGACAGCGACCGCGGGCATGCGCTCTTCCCCAGTTGTGGAACCACCGATGCGTTGTCTGTGCATGTGTAGGGATTGAGGCTTCCTACTTGTCATAACCTGTTTATGTACCGTTGATTTCAACATTTGTTCAACTCAGCTTTGTTTAACTCTGCCGGTGCAGGCAGGGACACTGCGGGGACTCACCTCACCAGCCTAATCCAGATGGGTGGAGGAACATTCAAACTTCATTCCGATCATAAAAATGGGATCCCTGGGCAAGCTCGCACTGCTTGACGATCTTTCCGAGCAGGGGCCAGCAGGTTGACGGGGTTCCGATTTGGAGGGAGCATCTGGCCGGGGCCTGACTGATAGAGTGCCGTAACTCCGTGTTTTTGTTTGTGCTGGGAAAGCAGCCAGGGAAACCAGGCTCGCCAGGGCGATGTAGGTGGGGAATAGAGCCACTGCTATCTTTCTCGAGAACCCTTGCAAACCCCGAACAACGGCACCCCCTCGAAGCTGGGGGAGCGTTGCAACTCCCTGCTTGTGCTGTAGAAAAAGAGAGGGCAGCAAAGAAGACAGCAGCAGCAGGGGAACCACAAGGGGACCCTAGAAGGCGCAGAGAAGCAAGCAGCAGCACCCAGGCCCCGCCACCGCAAGACGACGACACAACGCTGTGGGATGGCCTGTACCACACGATGCTGATATCCCATGGCGGTGCACCCAGGCCCCTCACTTTCCCACCCGAGCTGTTCATCGACAGGGGAGCCGAGATACATATGCGCAGCTACCCCCATGGAGTTTGGGCGGGGGTTGTGATGGTCCAGCATTCCCGCAGGTCGCCCGACTACCACGACAACCAGCGGGGGTTCTACCGAGTGCGCCTCAACCGGCGTGAGGGAGGGGAGGACCCGCCAGGATACATTGCAGTGGGGACCGCGTTCGCCCTTTTCCCCTGGGGGGCTATAACCAATGGCAAGCCCGTTAAGTGGCTAGTCCACATCACAGCCACAACAGCCCAGCCGGACGCTGATGCCACGGAACTCCCGGTGGGAACAAGCTACACCTTGGAAAGGCGCAGGGGGGAGGAGGGGTGGCAACTAGGCAGGCTCCAGCCAAAGCTGGCACTCCAATACTTTTACGATTGGGGAAACATGAGGGGTACCGGCGCCATCTACTGGGGGCTGCCGGGAACCTGGACGCTACCACCCAGCCACTGGGAGCAGCTCACGGCGCAGCTCATACCATCCCCCAGCCAGGTCCGCCACCCAGTCCTCAACCCCACCTTTGACCACTCGGAAGGGGACCCCACCACCAACCCACAGCCGCAGCCACAGCCCAGCCCGCCACAGATGGCCCAGCAGCAACAGCAACCGGGGGCACCACCATTATAGGGGGAGACAGCGATCCCAATGCACGACGCCACCGCCCTGCAGGACACAGCACAGACAGAAGGGGACGAGACGCACATGATGCAGCACACACAGCTCGATGACAGTGTAGCTTCCTCTAGCCATGGGGGGCAGCTCTTTCGGCGCCCGGAACCTCGCCGGATGCCAAACGCGGCAGCCATGGTGCGGCACTGGCTTCGTGAACTCGCAGCTCTACTCCGGCAACGACGAGTGGGGGACAACATGCCAGTGCTAATCGAGCTGGCCTCGCAAGCAGTGGGGCGGAGCAAAAGAGAACCAGAAGCGTGTGAGAACGGAAGCGTTGCTGGGGGACCAACCAAGAAAAGGCGGATTATGAATTCGCTGTCGGTGGCACGCATGCGGCTTCAAGACCTCACCGAGGACGACGATATGGATGGCCTCAACGAGCATCAAATAAGACACGGTCTTGAGCAGGCCTACTACGACTTGACAGTGGGGGACAAACTGCTACAACATGCTACCCGCAACCAGTGGGGGTATCAGGTGCAGCAGGGGTACCAGGGGCCTGCACAGGCTCAAGCGGCGGTGCAAACGGCGCTCTCAGCCACTGTAGAGGGAGACCTCGACTGGCATGTGCCGGGCTGGGGACAAGCGGTCGTGATCCTGCTCGAGGACGCGGAGCAGTTACTTGAAGAAGAAGGACAGCTGGATTTCGTACACCCGGCTGACGTTACAGCCCTGTCGGAGGGGGCCCAGGAAGCACTCCCACAACCGATGGGGGACTGGGGCCAACAGCTGGACAGACTACTTCGTGATATTGGGGGGGTCATGAACTTTGCCACTGCGGGGCACGAAGAAGTGAGACAGCTGGTGGCAGCGATACAGGTGTGGAGAGCCGCAGAGCGACCGGAAGAGGTCGTCGAAGTCAACACCCAGACGACTGAAGACCAGGGGGATGAAGCCCCCCCAGCTTCGGGGGCACCACCGTGGAGGCCACCGCTAGATGTGGAACAGTGGCCGGGCAGCGTGCCCTCCTCTGCAGATGATGGGGGCACCCAGACCAGCGAACCGGGCTTCCCCACAGACAGTGACCTCTTGGACGCGTTGGAGGAATACGAAAGACAAGAACAGGGGGAAGCCCAAGAAGCAGTGCGAGCGGAAGAAGCTGTGAGAACTCCTGAGGGGGGCAGCCAGAGTGAGAGCAGCCACCGTCGAAGACGGTTCGTAGCAGCAGCAGGTGCAACTGGGGGGGCACACACCTGAGGTTTGAAGGTTACTGCAGTGTTCTGTCACAGCCTCGTTTCGGGAAGCCTCTTGTGCGGTTGTTTGTTGTCAAGCCCGAGCCTCAGTCAGTGCAGTGCCTGTGGTGTACAGTCAGAGAGTCGCGGTGCTGCAGAGTCCCAAGGAACCTAGTCTTCTACCAGTCGTCTTGCTCAGCTCTGTTAGGCATGCGTTTTATGGGGGCACTCAGGGAGCACAGCGAAGGGAAATAGGTGGCACCGAAGCTCAAATGGGGGGACATATTTTGCAGCTGCATGTGATGTCATGTTGTTGTGTTGTGCTGTGTGCTTTCGTAAACCTCCAGAGCAAAAGAGTTGTGAAGAGCACAACCAGCTGCCAGTAGGTGAACAGAACAGGTGCCAGCCTAAAGATGAGGCCTGGGGGGTTACCTAGTTTCTTAGGGTAGGGGGGATACAAGAGTGGACCTTCCGCTGGCCTCATCGAGCTGTAGTCTCACACAGGATCCGAGACTCACAGTGCGCGCTTGCGTGCGAGGGGTAGCGCCTGCTGCTCCTTTGGCTGTGTGGAAGAAGAGAGAGAGAGAGAGAGAGAGAGTCGCATGTAGGCAGCTGCAGTCCTAGCACCAAATCTTGTGTTCAGGTTGTGTTGTCTTCGGCAGGTCCCCTGGGGTTGCTTTGCGAGTTTATCATTCCTGGTTGTCATTCTGATTTTGAGGAGTGCAGCTGTAGAGGAAACCAACAAAGCGGCATGTCAATCGTTGCATCCTTCCTTGTTCAGAGCCGCTTCTGTGTAAACCCGATGCCATGCTAGCGAGGGTAAACTGATTACATCAGTCTAGGGGGCTTACCCCTTATGTTGCTTCTATCTTTCCTGAACACAGTTTCCCTGGGTGTGGTATGCACTGAACATGTTGAGTGCCAAAAAAAGCCTTGATGGCATGTTCGATCTTTCACCACTGCCCTCCGCAATGGTCGGGAGCGCCGACGGCGCTCGGGCAGGGGGGCAATCCTCTCGGCCCTATATAACCCTGCCGAGAGAAAGAGAGAGTCGCAACATGCTAGAACAAAAAGCATCCCTCCCAGTTCGTGCGGCATAACATGCCCCCATCTCACCCTTTCCCTCCCCAACCGTGGCAGGTTATTCCCGTCCTAGCAGCTGCTCCTTTGTGCCCGGAGTCTGTTGTCGGCTCCGTACATGCATGGAAGGACAGCAGCTGAGCCCAACCCTACGACAACGCCTTAAAGACTTCTTGTCCCAACTCGAGGCCGGCAGTGATGTGCTGGGGTAGTGCGGTGTGACACGCGAGACCCTACACTGTAGGCCGCGGGATCTTCCTTCTCGATGTTGGGTCATGGACTCGGCCAGCCTAGCAGTACCTTGATGCCTGTGCCGGACGTTGTTGCCTGGACATGTCGCATCAGGCGATCGGCCATTCCGTGTTGCAGCGCGCATTTTGGTCAGCTCGGTTGTGGTTTGCAAGCTTGCTGTCAGACTGTCACGAAGTCACGAGAGATGTCCCTCAACGATCTGGCTGTCTGACTCGTCTACTGTCTCGGGTGTCGGCAGCAAGTGCAACCCTCCTAACCGAAATAACCGACGCAGAGAAAGATGCTCCGTGGAAAAGAGCAGTGGAAATTGAATGCATTGGCGACTAGCTTGGTTGATATTAGAGTCGAACGGTAGAAGTAGATCAGCTCGCTCAGAACATGTCTACGGTTTGGCCATGAAGAGCGTAGCCCACGTGCAAGGAGACTAGTGACTCCTACCGTAGCTTCGAAAGCCTGTGGGGCACCTGCCCGAAGCCATGGTGAAGCAGCTCGCCTAGCGCGCGGCCCATGATTCCGGAAGCATGGACTCAGCCACGCAGGCGGCTTGGCCTAACCGAAGCTCAGCTGCTGTCGTGCAGAACGCCAGATTTACAGCCTAATCCATGTTTGGTTCAACAGTTCAACGCTGCAGGTTTGCGGATGGTGTGCTCCAGACAAACATGAGGACTGCACAGTGGCGTCATTACCTTCTGCCCCACGTCTTGGTCTACCTACCACATGCCGGGTCGGGCAGCGCAGTCATGGTCGAGTCATGTCCGTGTGAGTGGCCTTTTGTGGCAGTCCGTTCAAGCCAAGACACAGTCAAGCCATTAGTGTCGATCTCTTCAGCCGTCAAGCACATCCTCAAAAGATCTCGTTTGGCATGGAAAACTCGCGCTGTCTCCGAGTGCAGTGCTGCATTCAACTATTTAGAAAGATGTCGCACACGAAAATGTGAGAGTGCGGGAATTCACCATGACATGGCGAGCCTTCTACTCGTAGCCTCAACAAAGCACAAGCCCCCATGGAAATTTGTCTAACTTCTTACAGCGGTAAACTTGCAGGAAAGATGTTCTGAAAGTTCGATTGGTCATCGGTCTCCTCACAGTCCGATGCCCGGCCTTTGGTTCCTGGCGGTGTGAACTGTGTGGCATCGCCAGAGGTCGCTACTTTGGGAAGTTTCACTTCGATCATGGCCGAGGGCTCTCTGGTTAATACACGGCACAGGGCCTCCTTGTCCCTCGACTTCAAAAAGAGCAGCTGACAGGGCTGAATCAAGCTTTTGTGAGATGATGGTGCTAAACAGCAAGCTTTGACAAGACCGCATTTGCACAAAGGTGTCGAGACTGGAAATTCAGGGAAGAAAGCATGCAAGATTGTAACGGAGCTTGGGCTGCACTGGTGGTGTGTGCGCTGCTGAGCCGTTTGCCTGCAAGAGTGGGACATGCAAGGTGTAGTCGTGTCTTTCCCGACAGTGGTCCTCATTACTTCCATTCTGTCGTTCGTCGGAGCCCGAGAAGACAGCCCTGGAACTGACCGGTCTGCAAGCATTTTATACTCAAGGCCACTCTTGCCAGCCTCCTATGGCTCGCAGTCCACATGGTCACATCTGATCTTACCAGAGGTGGAAGCGACACTCGGCTCCGTGAGACCTTGACTTTTGGAGACAAACACAATGACTGAACGGATTGAACATGCAAGTTCGCCCACGCGCGCAGTCTCAAACTTGGTCCGAGCGTGTCACAGCTCATTCGGACCACATGGATGTATGTTCAGCTGCATCTGCTGACAAGAATTTGTCAACCATGCTCGTCATCTATCTCGTTATCAAGGCCGAGTCTCTCCACCTTGGGACCTGCTTGAATTGCTTTCTAATGTGTCGAGAGCCATGCACGTCTTGAGTTCTGTCGGTTGCAAGCCTACCCAGCAGCCCATCTCGAGCATTGCAGGTCATCTTCCTGGGGCTTCATGCCACATTTATCGTGATGACCTGGCACTCGAAAGTAGCAACACCGCAGGGATTTGGATTCACGATCCTGGGAATTGATATAGTGATGGCCGCTTGCCGTGAACAAGGGATACTGGCGCGGCCTCATAGGGGTTTATGGTCGGCCCTCACATGCTGGAACGTGCTGCACGCAGAATCTGGGAAATCTGTTCGACTAAGGTCATGCTTGCTTCCTGTACATGGGCGAAGGTTGTGCGCATGCAGCAGCGAATGACAGAGCTTTGACTGCCTTGCAGGATTTGTTGACAGCGTGGAGGAATGCACTAGCTTTTTCGGACCAAGGAAGCAGTCCGATCTCGCAATGCGGAAGCTCGAAGCGCTTGCATGCAGAAGTTACCGACTGCTGCATACAAAGACATGCCAAGCCCTTTGGGGCTGCCCAGGCACGTGCTACTGGGAGAGCCCATGCGTAGCTGACACAGTGTTGTAGACAGGTGGGCTTACATTGAGATTCACAGAAGTTCAGCTTATCAGAATGAGCGCTTCTGGCCGCCATGGCATGGAGTTTCTGCACGAATCAATAGGTTGGAGTCGTGCTTGTAGTCTCATACCGGTGAATGAAGGCTCCGTGCAGTGTCGTGCTGCTTTTGTGACAAGGTGATAAGAGCTTGGGCTTGACTTCCTGTTAGTGGCACATGCCGTCGTAATCCAGAGCATGCAGGCTCCAGGAGAATTGCGTCATTTGCCTCAGCGACTTCGAGCCAAATTGCACAGTCTTTCGGTGCTGCAAACAAGTGCGTCCGACGAGTGTGAGTGGGGAAGCGAATCGGTCCAAGACAGCAAAGCACGGAAGATTTGAGATAGTCGATGGTCACAATCAGATTGCTTCGAACAAGATCGGGAGCGCCCATCGCTAGACTGCGGCAACGAGTCCTTGCCGTTGTTTGTGCACGGTCTTACGGGAAGTGGTTTGAAGAGACCTGCAGATGTGGCCACGCAGGTTACTCGACTTGCATGCGGCCATGTATTTCATGCTGCTTCGGTCGCAGGAAGTGAAGAGCAGGCGTTGAGGATTCCCAACTGCAGAGACTCTGGAGCGCGTTGTATCCTCTGCAGGCGACCTGCATTAAGAATTGGCTGGTCGATGCTGCACATGACAGCTGCCCATATCGTTGCCAAGAAGACCCTTTGGAGATTGATTCTTGGTCTGCAATGCTTGAGCGTGACTGCTGGAGTGCGACAGCTGCGTCTTTTGCGACTAACCGGCAGTTGGCAGCGGATAACAACAATACTTGTAGGGCTTTCAAGCTGCCGCGTCCAGGCGTCCAGCATGTGATTGGTTATTATTTAGACGCTGCCTCTAACAGCAAATGGAGGGCTCTCTTTACAAGGGAAGAGCTTGCTAGAATGATATATACTTGAACACTTATCTGTAAGGCTATTGAACACTTATTTCAGGGTTATTGAACACTTATTCCCGGGTTATTGAACACTTATTTCTGGGTTATTGAGCACTTATTTCTGGAGTTATTGAACAGTTATTTCTGGGATATTGAACACTTATTTCTGGGTTGTTGAACACTTATTTTGAGGCATATTGAACACTTATTTCTGGGTTGTTGAACACTTATTTTGGGGGATATTGAACACTTATTTTGGGCGATATTGAACACTTATTTTGGGCGATATTGAACACTTATTTCTGGGGATATTGAACATTGGTTTCGGGGCATTTGGAATATTTTTTCTGTGGAGGTTGAATAAAACAGTACTGAGCAGGTGTTACCTGGGAGGGGGGGGGTGACAAATCAGCACTGAACGAGTGCTTTGGACCCTGCTTGCTTAGAGATTGAGAGAGCTTTTGGACATCATAGCCGATATCGGCTTTCAGTCGGCATGGATTTGCTCGACAGTTAACTGGGGCCTTTAACTGTGTAGCTACGACCTCACCAGGGCCCGGTTGGGGTCGTAGCTGAAAAATAAGCGCCCCGGTTAACTGTTCAGCTACGACTCCAACCCGGCCTGGTTGGCTTCGTAGCTGAACACTTAACCGGCCCGGTTAACTGTTCAGCTACGACCCCATCCGGGCCTGCTGGGGTCGTAGCTGAACAGTTAAGGGCCCCAATTTAATTGTTCAGCTACGACCCCACTGGTCACCGGGCCCGGATGGGGTCGTAGCTGAGCAATTCAGGGCCCCAATTTAATGGTTCAGCTACGACCCCAACCGGGCCCTGGTGGGGTCGTAGCTGAACAGTTAAGGGTCCCAATTTAACTGTTCAGCTACGACCCCAGATGGGCCCTGTTGGGGTCGTAGTGTCGTAGTTGAACAGTTAAGGGCCCCAATTTAACTGTTCAACTACTACCCAGGAATTGCTGTTTTGTGGAGAGCTTCAGGAAATTCATTAGGCTGGGGTCGTAGCTGAACAGTTAAATTGGGGCCCTTAACTGTTCAACTACGACCCCACCAAGGCCCGATTGGGGTCGTAGCTGAACAGTTAAATTGGGGCCCTTAACTGTTCAGCTACGACCCTACCAGGGCCCGGTTGGGGTCGTAGCTGAACAATTAAATTGGGGCCTTAATTGTTCAACTACGACCCCACCAGGGCCCAGATGAGGTCGTAGCTGAACAGT
>CAJNJA010005605.1:0-17576 GCA_905231915.1 Symbiodinium necroappetens
CAGTTGCAGTAGCAGTAGCAGCAAGAGCGGCATTAGAGTAGCAGCAACTGCGGCGCTAGAAGTAGTCGTAGTAGTACTGGTAGTAGTTTGTTGTTGTTGTTGTAGCAGTAGTAGCACTAGTAATTGTTTGACTCCGTTGATTTGAACTCCTTAAACCTAAACCTCATCAACCTGAAGAATGTGTCAACCCTCTAAATCCCAAATCCCTGAATGAAGCCTCAATCTTGGCAACTTAGACATGAGTGAGACACGTCTTGAATCCGCTGTGAGCTAGACAGGTATTCACACAGTTCAAAACTCACAACACTCCAAAGCTGAGGAGCCTTCACCCACGCCTTTTACGTTGTGCGAGGATCCGCCCAGGCTCTCAGGGCGTTGGGGATTATTTAGGGTTATACTAGGTTGTACTCTCTTCGGGCATTGGATTTTGGAGCTTTGGGGCTTTGAGGGTTTGCAGCCGTGGCGCCTTGGGCCTCTGTGGCTTCAGGGTTTACGGATATTTTTGAATTTTTGCGACTTAGCAGAGTCTTTGACTTTGTCCAAAATCAAGGGTCCTTGAGCCCTAGAACATAAAGAAGCCTGCAGGGGCCTGGTGTAAGTCTGCAGACAATCACCGCCCATGCTGAGCCTGTGCTCATACAGCAGCACGAGTCACTAGACTTATCGCGCAGCAAGAAAAGCTCACGAGTTGATTGAAATCCTCAGAGTAGTGTTAAACTCAGCATTCAGGCACTGTGGCCCCTCGTGTCCACGGACACCTTCGCAGTGCTGCCACTTGGACATCCAGGTTAGGAGTTGGGATGCAGCGGAATCTGTGGGGAGTAAGGAGGGTGTTGGGGAGTCGGACGGTGGCGGTAGTAGCATGTCACCGTTCGTGGTCATTGTGCTAAGCAAACATGAGAACCAACAACGAGAGAGGCCTGCAGTGGAATACCACAAGAAATTAGGAGCAAGTCGGAGCGGCAGAGGGATCAACTGACATCGATCGGCAGCATTTTTTTGCACTAATGCTAAGCCTGCAGGAGCTCGGCTTGTCCGGGACTGATGCGGAGTTTGGAGTTGCATAAAATGAAGTGGTCATGGATTTGCTGGGCGGCGGGTCTGGGCTAGTATACAGCAGAACTTTGCATTTAGCGACATGTCCGGAAACGTAGGAGGTTTGCTTCCTGCGGCAATGCCTGCTACAGAGTGGGCGCGAATTGTGGGAACCACGGAAAGTTGCTCATATACAGACAAGGACAAGAATCGCTACAGTGACAGCACGAAGCAAAGGGATCATGGCTACTGGAAAGTCTAAAGGAGTGGCAACATATGTCATAAAGCCAATCATTAAACCCACAGACATGTGCGGCTCAGGATCACTGCCGCTCTGCCGGAGACGGCAGAAGGAGTCAGCGCGCTGGCCGCTGGGCTTCGGTGTGGCCGGTGCTGCTAGCAGTAGCAGTAGCAGGAGCAGGAGCCGGAGCAGGAGCAGGAGCAGGAGCAGGAGCAGGAGCAGTAGGAGTAGTAGTAGTAGTAGTAGAAGGAGCAGCAGCAGCAGCCACCACCACCGTCGTCGTCGTCACGGCAACAGTGGCATTGCTACGGTGAATTACTGCACAATGCTGGTGTCGCATCTCAGAAGCCACCAGATTGGCCCACGATTCAGTGACATTGTCTAGGCGAGGGCCTTTGGATTCTGCCGGTATGGTGAGTTGGTCTGACTTTGCTGCTTAGAGACGCTCGAGTGTACAGGCCTAGTGTTGGGCCTGTGCAGCAAGCCTTGCAGTAACCAGAAGAAGGTATGCCGGTGGATATCAAAATGACAGTCCTGACAGCCCTCCACAGATCGACCAAATCTACGTCGCTGTCAGACGGAAGCTGGTAAAACACAAGGTTCCCGAAGGGCAAAGCGACATGAATTGAAAAGCCCAAATGAGAGTTATGCAGCTGGAAGGGAGCCCGGAATTGCCAGAGAGGCTTCCGCTTGGAAGGGAACATTCATGCTTTCTTGTGAACCGATATTTAGCCCTACCGATGGGGGCCAAGAGCTTCTCCATGAGGTCATGGAAGCCACACAAAGCTGGACCCTAAATCTTGAGAAACCCTGCAGTCTTAAACCCATAAAGCCTTAAGCCTTCGCAGTCACACCTGTGCTTTGGGCCGGTCATGTTTCCTACTGCGCATGCTTTTGAACTCCCTGCCGCGACTCCAACCGTGACACCACGGAACTTGCTGTCCTCACTATTGCACCAGCTGGATATGATTATGTCTACATCTGGCAAGATGGCATATATCATCAATGCTGGAATGTATGGCTGCACCGTGGGGTTACTGTCCTGGCAAGGTGCTACGCCCGTGTGTTCGTTTTAGGCTGAACGATCCACAGGTGCATGTCTATCTCGCCAGTAGCTTACCGCAGCCTCACGTTGCCGCGGCACTGCATGGCCATGTCTCACCGCAAAACTCGCATGCCCCTCAACTCCCCACCTCCCCCCCCCCCCCAANNCCCCCCCCCCCCCCCCAAATCTGAATCCCAAAACGCCCAACTCCTGGCTCCGAGGAGCTGGTCCTGGTCCTGGTAGCAGTGCTGTTCTTCACAGCCTCGCGGCTGCCAATCCCGACTAGTTGAAGTGAGAAGACTTGCAAGCTTCCATGATGCCGATGTCGGAACCTACGTAAAATTGACAAACCTACATCGGCCGTTGAAGTTGTGCTCTTGCAGGATTCCGAAACAGGGCCCATCTCCTGTTTTTCTCGTGTGAGACCGTTTGGGAGATAGGAAGGCTTTGTGTTTATGTTTAACGTATTCGAATCTTCAGATCTGGGGTTTGGGGGCCTTCAGGTTTCAAGTGTTGGGCTCTGCTTTGCAGCTATCAACGATTTGAGGTACTGATAATGAACGTCTTCATCGGCGTCATTTGTGCTCCTCGGCGTAGAGCTCAAGAGTGCCTCGAGCGCCTCAAGTCTTATTCACACTGTTCCGGCTGGAAGCCCGCATTCTTTCTGACGTTGGCTACCCCCCTGATCCGGGCGGCCCCCCCCCCCCCAGGAATGGAGGGATCGCAGCAGTTCACAGGTCCCGGGTTCAAGATGTGTTGGATTTTCCGGTGCTAGCGTCCTGGGTCTGGGCTTGACGAGTGTAAGTTTAGGCTGAAAGCCCTAGGTCCTAGGTCTGTTTTGTGCCTCAGCTCTCGCAGGTCTTTTGAATCAGGTCTCACGTTCATCTGGAGTTTAGTGTGATGTGACCTGGGACCATCGCGTGAACACCAGTAGATGTCCACTCGAAAACATCTTCTTGCGGGACGCTGAAGGGAAAAGAAGCCTAGGCTTAGAAGCGAGAGCGAAGTTTTGAAAGGCTTCTTTCTGGTTATCAGTGAAGATGTCGGACTGAGGCTTGAAGCCGAAGGGTTTCGGGATGTGTTCCCGCCTTGGGGCCTTGGTGACTTTCGACTTTTGGGTCGGTCCACACAGCTTGGTATTTGGGCTGGCACCGGCAGTAGAATCTTTTCGTTTCCCTCTAACAGCACCCGGTTTTGGTCTGAGGGTTCAAGGGCTCAGCTTTGGGGCTTGTGTTGTGCTTGCCTTTGACCAAAACAGACCTGAGGATCTGTACAATCGGGCGAAGGAGCAGGCGCAGAAGCTCTTAAGCCCGAGTCCACCGCGTTTCAGCGGTGTGTTTACGTAGGCTTTTGGTTCCTCTCAAGAGTCCTTTAAAGGGTTGCAAAAAGGACTCGTTTCTGCAAAGGCTACTATAGAATTTACCACGAATGAGGCTTGCTAAAAGGGCTGTGAGAAGTCGGGGTTTAGTTTGGGTTTGGGTGCTGGGGTCCGAAAGGGTGGCTGGAATTTGCAAGGGAGATGGATAGAGGGGTCCCCACAGTGGTTGTAGAAAGTCCTCTAATCAGGCCACATTGAAAGTCGCTCATGATGACGTAGCCTTGCTCCATCTACCACAGGTTGATTGTTCGAAGCCACGACTCCTGAGCCCTTAACTCCAGCCACAAGAGCACAACATCCTGAATGATAGAACTTCACCCCGAACTTCGAAATCAGGACAGCCAAGAACTAGGTTTCAAACCGCCAGCCCTCAACCTCCCATACAGCCGACAGCTCGATTTGCAGCCACACAGCATTCCTGGCTGCCATCAGCTCCACCCGAACGGACGCATGTTGGGCTGGGAAGAGAAATGTCAATGCAGCCTCCAATGAGATAACAGACCTTGCCGCCATTTCAACGACCATTGCAGCTTACAGTGGCCAGCAGCTCAATAATTTGCGCACCGTCTGCGAAAATGATGATATGGGTAATGCTGGTCGCCTTGTACTATGAGACTTGTTTTGGGGTTCTGTGTTTCGCTCATGTTCCATGTATGCTACATACGGCTGGCGGTTCTTAGTAGTCTTTCCTCTCTGAGCCCTATATACACGTGTTGTATTGTACTCCAAGACTCGAGTTCAAGCTCCTGAAAGCCGCAGGACGTGGGAGTTCTAGGTTTGAGGGTCGCAGTCTCCAGGGCAGACATGCCTTCTGGGACCTGAAGTGACCCAAAACAAACAGAAGGAGTTCACAGTCAAAGTTCTACAGTCCAGGGCTCTTCCTCAAGTTCCAGCTCCCCTCCCACTGCATGGGGTTCAGCTTCCACTCTCTGGAATCCCTGGAGATCGGAGTCGTTGTCTTCTCTTTCTCCACACCTATAGGCCGCCCCCCCCCCCCGGAGCCCTAGAGCCTCAGCCTGGCCTCGAGCCTCGAGCCTCGGGAGGCAGAGCTGCAGTTCCAAAAGCGGCGAGCAGAGAGCTGCCTGTGGCCCGCCTAAGGAAGTGGACCTGAAAGGACAGTAGTGCCTTTTTTTGGGGCTCCTTGACAGTGTTTTCCGCCTGACGTCCGGAGCAACATACCTGAGGATACCCTTAAGTGCAGTTGCGCTCCAAGAGTTCTCTCAACTCTGGGGTTGAAGATTTCCCCTAGGCCCAAAGTCTCAGAAAACAAGCGGACGAAGCTACCAGCGACTACCGCCACTTATCAGCCACTCCTCACCACCGAATGACCACAACGTGAGCAAGAACGCAAGGGGGGAGCGGGGGGGGAGGGGGTTGATAGACTGCGCAAATTGGGGGGGCCTTCGGGGCGTGGTTTGTGAGGAAGAATCCTAAAAGAGGGCTTCAAAGAACGGGACTCGGTTTCGGGTCTTCTTCGTCGGGGCCCGAAGCCGGAAATTCCGATGGTGAGAACGTCAGAGAGGGCTCCGTGTGAATCTCTGATATTGAGCTTCCGAATTCCTCGCTGACTCACTGGACACCACTGACTTTCAGAGTTAATGACGTCAATTCTAGGCCATCCTCGCATTCGAGCCATAAGACCCTGTCCAGCCAGTAACCTGCTTGAGCATCCTTGGCAGCTTGCAGGGCTTTCACCCTGTATGCCAGTGTCCTAACACGTTCGGCAACATAACCCGAGTGTTGAGGCTCTATTTGCTACGGATGCAGCTCATCCCCAGCCACTCTGCTGCACACGATGGGCATAAACGAGAAAGAGTAGTGTGCAAGTATTGGGAGAACCAAGAGTATCATTTCTTCTTTTTGCAGGTGTTCTAGATTCTAGATATGCCCAAATCGGGACCTCCGGGATCGAAACTCGAAACTCGGATGCGTGCTTGACAAAAAAAGCGCTTAGGGGGCAGGGGCTACGAGAGACATGGGGAGGTCGGTTCGAGGTTGACGCATTGCCTGCTTTACTGCTTCTTGACAGACAAGACTTTCGAAAGTACATCCTTTTTCTTTACAGTCTTCTGGCGAGGGCCTCTTTGCCAGCCGTGAACTGTTGGGGAGTCGCACGAGCTTGTATTTGTGACCCGAAACGTAGAGCAAGAGGTCAAGCACCCCTGGGCTACCCTGTCACTGACAAACCCCCTTGGCCCTCGAAGTGCAGTGCGGCTGACATGCAGTCTGCAGGAACAGAGCTCCAGCTACTGCCCCCCTCAAGAAGAAGAACAATATTAGTAATTGTCGTTCCTGTAAATTTGCAGCCCATTAGTCCTCTTCAGACACGCCCAAAGTGCAGAGCCGAGCAAATTTCAAAGAAAGGCTGAAACCTGAAATGCCCAAAGCTTGCAGTGAACAAAGCCTCAACTCCCGAACTCAACAAACAAAAGGTTCAGCACTGAGGGCTCAAGTCCGAAACTAGACGTTTGAGGTGGACTCGTCTCGGAAAACGTGGCGATGTTGATTACCATGCTGTCAGGCGGGCCAAGGTTTGCAGCATTCGGACCTGCCAAGTTTGAAGACTGTAGGCATCTGGGTCCTCCCCCAAACAAAAGGTAGTTGTGATGAAGTGATGCCGTTACTTGATGCGGCAAGTCCTTCAAATCCTGCCTGCATTCCAAATGTTATTTCCCTGCTGAGGCCAACCTAAAGAAACATCCGAGGCCCCACATTTGAAACCCATTTCCAACCTTTCCACAGAACTACAACTCCGCATCCCTCTCCAGCCTGGAGCCAACTCCACTGTCTAAAGACTTCTTCGACTATAGCTGTAGACTGGTGTTATTTCTGGCATATGTTAGTACCATCCCTGCTGTGGCGAGCTGCACTGCGAACGGCTGTACTTTGTCTATCTGGTGCCCTCGTAGACCCCTTAAACGACGTATCTTACAGCGAAGGAGGCATCGCGCCAAAGCCCCTGCCTGACTCCCCCCTAATATGCTGCCGGGAGCGGTGTTTATCGTGGCCTGAATGTCATCTTCACAAAGACCGCAGAAGTTCTTTGGATATTATCGACTATGCGGACAGGGTAGACGCAGAGGAGACAAAGATCCCAATGTCGTCACACCGCTGACCTGGCTGTTCTCAGTTACAGGCCCTGGGTAGAACAAACAAACTCTTCCGAAAATGCAGACCTTAATGCGGAAGCCTAGTTTAGAACTTCGGAAGCCCCAGATGTCAAAAATTGCGGCGGGCCCATAAGAGACCACCCCCAGCGACCAGGAGGCATCGGCCTGGGCTTTCAGGCGCGTGGGAGGGCTGAAATTCCCGTAGCTTTCGTTTCGTTCTTCTCTTCGGCTCCGCGTCACCTTCAGCATGCAGCTTGCTCGTCGCTACCTCCAGCATCGACCTCCGGGTGCTTGGGTTCCGGTGCTTAAACCTTGCCAGGGGTCCGCGGCGGTTTTCATCGGTTGCGAGCAGAGTGAAGAGTCTGAATTGTTTGAGTACTTAATTGAGCCAAGGGTTGCAAATGAATCACACTGCTCACTCTGCTTAGTTAACTTTGAGGTTTCTCGAGGCAGGTGGTCTGGTTTGTGCAGAGATGTGGCCTGGCATAGACGGTGGACATTACATGAAGAAGCGGTCTAAAGGCAGAGAGGTCGGATCCCGCTCTACAACGTCAAGGTGCAGCATGACATAAAGTCAGAAAATTCATGGGTCAGGACACCTAGCAAGCAGGCTACAGTTGGGATTGTGAGTACCTGCATGGGTTGTCGTAGATAAAGCCGCAGGTAGGAAGCATGGCAAGTCTTGCAGAATAGACATACGCCTTCCTCCGGCACGCGTACGTGGTCCATCGAATTCAATCGGTTGTCAAGTAGAATGAAGGGTCCAGGTAAACCCCTAAACCCCTGAACTCAGACCCAGTCATTGCGAGGTCTACTTCTTCGAACATCATGATTTCAACCCCTGGGCTGCAGCCCAAGCCAGCAGATTCTGGCGGAATAGGGGCCAAACCCGAAAGCACCAATGCCTCAGAATGCGTCAAGAGGCTTGCGGCAGTTTAAAGCGAAAGGCATAAAATACAAATAAAAATAAAGAAAAAAAAATATATATATATATGTGGTGAGGAGTTTAGGGTTTCCGATTGTAGGGTTTAGGGTGTTACGGTCTCAGATTCAGGTTGAGGGCCCCTCCAGCTACCCAACATGTCAGGCTCGTCCCTTGGATCTGGGTCTTCAGGCACGCGGTATGGCTGTCAGGGTGTAGACTGCTGGGTTAGGGCCTCCAAGTGGCTACCCAGCAGACGGGAGTTCAGAAATCTCCGCATGGAAGGCATATCGGCGTGGAGTGCTTCGCATGTATGCACCAGGTTCAAGGGCTTTCGCAGGCTTACTACCTCTTGTGATGCATCTACACGTGTGTGTGTGTGTGTGTTTGTTTTTCTAAATATAGATGTACATACATACATGCACACATACACGCGGAGGTACGTTCGCACATGGGTACAAGACAAGAAAGCCCTCGAGCGATGTCCCACAAAATCCCTAAGCCTAAACCCAAACCCTGCAACCCTACGCCCGAAGACCCTTCCCTTGCAAGTTGCCCGCCGGCCAAGGTCGGGCTGCCCTTCTTCCTGTGTCAGCTCAGCATAGCGCAGCTTGCGCCAGAGTTTGGCAGGGCTGGAATTGAAGTTTCAGGGTCCCAATCTGCATGCCCACAGCTTTGGGTTTGGGGTTGTCGGGATTGTAATTATCTGCATCGGGCGAATACACTTATCTCAGAAGAAACTCATTGCCCAGAACCTCAAACTTCTCCGACAACAATCTCAGCCACTAACAAACTCGTAGGCAGGAACCCTGATTTGGAAGGCCTGATTCAAGGCACCCAGCTTAACCTACCGTGGTTGAAATACCCATCCAGAATAGTCCCCATGGAAAGACCAGAGCCTTGGCGGGTTGGAGCCAGGCTTTTGTGACAGAGCACCGATGGATGGGCTGATCAGGGATTCGGACGGTACGACTGGCAACGCATCTATTTTGTTGTCGTTTAGAGTGCATCTCCCTGACCCGTTTCAGCCTGGTGAGGATTGAGACTCAAGACACGGGAGGGAGATGAGTTAGATGTGGAACTTGCAGGAGGGGGGATAGCTGCGCCTAGTTCTTGCTTATTTGGGTGGGGGGATGACATTTTCTGTTTCAAGATCTTTAAGATCTAGTCCGCTTGTCTTCCTGTTGCTGTACTTCAAGGTCGTCTGGTCATGTTTGCCGATACTCTGTGCTAGTCTTGCTTGGTCGTGGTTGCATGTTCATGCACGTCAGGATGTTGCTTTGCACGGGCATGGTGATGGATGCATGGGTACCATGTCATGTTATCTCACATGACACCTGTTGTTGGAACTCTCTAGTTGCAGCCTCGGTTGCATCTCATACCATATCATACCATCTTATACCATCCCATACCATGTCATATCATCTCGTCTCATATCACACAAAGCCTTGAGTGGAGTCTCGATCCTTTGTTTAACTCTCTTTCGTGTGACAGGCGTAGTATTTCCGGTATGTTAGCCAGTGATACCTTCAATCTCCTACTTCCCCGGCAAGAACCTTACCAAGCCGAAAACAGCGACTAGCTTTGCCAAAACCCCACTGTGAAGCAATTCCAAACAGTAAAGGCAAAAAAAGCATGTTGTCAACTTTGGCAAAAACAAGCCTGTTTCGTGTGGCAGGCGCAGTAGATTCGGCATAACATCTGTTTTCCAGGGTCCAATTGTCCCCCCTCGAAGTGGAACTTGAGCGATCCTGATACCTGACGCCCCAAAGGGCTCAGCCCGTCAGACCCGAAACCCTGAACCCTGAACCTCCTTAAACCTTCAAGCCTACAGCCTAAAGTGGCTTCAGCAGCATCCGAGGATCTGCTCCATGCAATCGCCGGCGGATCTCTGGGTGAACAGCAGCTTGCTTCATGTGATCCAAGTCGTACTAAGAAGAGCAGTAAGAGTAGGTACGAGTGACCAAGACAATCCTCTGTGAAAGTCACGGTGCAAGGTTGTTGGCATTTAGATAGTTTCATGGTTTGAGACGCTCGCAGATCTAGAGTTACTGGTAGTGATTGCGAGGAGATCCAGAGCTTGGGACTTTAGGGTAACACGCCAGGGGTGCGAATCATGTCATGTGCAGCCAGGGTTTGTAGATTAACTTCGCGAAACTCGAGATTTAGGGTTCCATCCTCATGGTGTTGTCTCAGAAGAGGGTCTCAGGGTTCAGGTGCTCCTTGTCGGGGTGTCTTGTTCTAACTTACACAGGATATTCTGAGGCGAGGGTAACTTTCCACATTAAATTCCGGAGTAGCAGGATGTTGAGAATTTATCTTGGCTTGGTAGAAGATTGAACAGGAATCCTAAACCTAACATAAATTCCCAAACTCACTAAACTTGAAAGCCGAAGTCCTTAAACTCCAAACTATAGACCTTGAGATGTAGGTTTGTTAAACACACAGCCTCCGGTCTGCTGAAACCCTCCTTTCACAAAGCTGAAACTGAGGGTCTGAGGCTTTAGGTCGGCGCAGGCTGTAGAATTGGAATCGGGGGGAGAAGGGTTTACGCCTCAAGCATTACCGCTTGAGACATGAAAGAAAGGCCGGTCCCGTGATGGAAAGCTTGGTATCCTGTTCGTCGCTTTTCTTGTGGGCCGTCAAGCTGGGCCTTTGAAGGCTTTCCTCGCTACAACCAAGAGACGGGCTGTGTACTGAAACAGGCCTCTAAACAATTAGACTGCTCAGTGTTTCAGTATCGTAACAATGCCTGCAACCCACGGATTTTGAGTCTGCTAAGTAGCATGTGCTTCCCTACATTAGGGCAAGCTTTAGGGGGGCAGCTGTGTGTCACCCTGGCCGGTTTCTGTTTTGCTTCACAGTTTGAGCGCATCTCCCTCTTATGCGTTGTGAAAGACGCGGCACAGGATCGTAGGATGCGCCCGTCAACTTTGAGCAGTAAGTTGAGTCACATCTGGCGTTTCTGGCCTTAGGTCTTGAAGGCTTCGGGCGTTGAGGGGCATCGTGTTTCAGCAGAGGGTCCTGCCCACAGCAGCGTAATACTACTGGATCCGAAAGTAGGGCTTTATTCCGGGTTACAGGTTGAGGAGTATCGCAACGATCGCATTGGAAGTTGTCCTAGCTAACACCTTCCATATGTCCCCTCTTGCTGTGTTGCGCTCTTTGGGTCTTCCTGGAGTTGCTGGCATGTACGCTTAGCATACGAGCCTGAGGACTGTTGGAGGTTCACCGTTTCGTTTTGGTAGAATCTCAAGACAAGGAAGGCACTACCCTAGGCGCTAGCCGCAAGAGACTCCGAATATCTGTTTGCTGCAGCTTCATGTTCAGAGGTCTGGCAACGTGCCAATAGCAAAAACCGCTCTATCTCAGAGCTATAAGGATTTGATTGGCAGTTTTTGGAGCGTGGTTTTCTCGGCGGCATCCAGTTTCACATGCGAGCATGTCCTATCAGCAGGTATCTCTACATGCCCAGACATGCCAAATAATCGCTGATGCATTCGTGATTCAAGCTACCAGCCCCATCGCAGCGGTGAGGCAAAGTTGGCGGCAGCGACGTCAACGGCTATCTTTGGTTCTGCAAAGCCAAGGTCCTGCCGCCATGCTTGCTTCATTGATGTAGCCTGGGCGCTCTAGCACCATCCCCTAGCCTGACGCGCCAGCCCACGGAGTCCGCCTAGAGTGGCCCCTCTATGCCTCAAAACGGATACGGAGCAGTCCCGCCGAGGTGGCCCAAATCCAAGGGTACCGGCCGTCGTTCTAGTCGTTTGACGGCACCTTGTGTGGTGCTACGTTCTTTTTCCTGTCTTGCTTCATTGCGGGAGCTCGAAAACTCTGTTTTCAAGAAGGTTTTCGCGACACTGTTGGTGGCCAGGCTTGAATCCACAAGCCCGAAGATCTGCAGTCCTGAAGCTGAAGCAGAAACAGTGACAGGTAGCCGAGGAGGGCAACACGCAGTTGGAGAGTGTGCATGAGCGATTGGAGGAAATGACGCTCGGCTTAGTGACAAGGGAGCAGGGCCTTGGCTCGAGGTTCAGGGTCCTCGCTGTAATTTCCGGTTTTTTCTTTCCTGAACCATATCGCGATTTTTAGAGTGCAGGCCTTGAGGCCTCTTTTGGCTCTTGGGTTCCAGGCTCAAACCCCCGTACATGTCATAGGCTTGTGGCTTGCACCTCTTTTATCGGGTCACCAGGGAAGTCTTGAACAGGCAGGCAACACCAATCACGGTACTGCGCGTCACGGCCGCTAGCAGCCTCAGGTTCAAGCATCGGCCCCTTTGACTCGGGAAGTTGGTGCCGTTGGAGGGGGGAGGGGTGAAGCTTTGTGCTGCAATTGCTTGAATTTGGGAAAAGCTGTGGCCTCTCGCGCAGGTTTCTGTGCGACTTTTCTTGGTGGGCCCCCGAACCAATGATTGAGGATTATGCACGGAGTTGGCTAGTCTTAGGCATAGCGGACGGGAAACTTCCACCACCTTGCAGTATAATTGTCCCTCCCAAACCCTGTTCTGCTGATGTTGGATCGTTTGTTCAGAATCGCCGACTGCCAAGGAGAAAACTCATAGACGACTTTGACGAGCTCAATCCCGACGTCAGGCCTGGGACTCTGAAAACCAACGGGCGGGAGTACATTCTATTCCCGTTCGCACGTTTACATAAACATCGTGCTCGCATGAACTAGGCCCCTCAAATCCTGGTGTTGTTTGCAAGCGTTTAGCCTAGCAGTTCGATCTCCTTGAAAAGATGTGGAGACAATGACGTTTTTGGGTGTTGAGGGCTCCCTTCTTTGGGCGTTGAAAGGGTGGAGTACTTTGTGTGTATATTCTTTTGAAGCGGCTTCCTTGTGGGGCCCATTATAGAACAAAGGCTCGGAGCCTTTCTATCTCTATAGGTAAATTCACTCCAAGATGCTCACAGGTGTGGATGGGAGACTTCCATACATCGAAGCCGAACATCGAAGCATTAAGCCCCACAGAGCCCAACAAGCTTTGCCTCACCCAGTATACAGGCAAGGTTTCAATCAAGTCTTTCCACTGTCGCCGCAATAGCAAGGGTTCGTCTGCAGTGTTAACTGCAAACACCCCGGCAAAAAAGAGCTTTGATTCGGCAAAGAACAGTGTTGGCTTCTGGTTTTGGGCTTTATGGGGTTCACATTCATGGACTTCAACCTCAATTTCTACAAGGTTAGGAGTCGACGCCCTAACAGCTCTTGCCAGAGCTTTGCCTTCGGTAAATCCGCGCAGGCCATCAATGAGAGTCTTTGAACTGCAAGCGTATCAATGCACAATCTCAGAATATCCGCCGAACCTGAATGCCGCACACACTTCAATTCACCCGAAGAACAGAAATCTCCGGCCACTACCTGCAAGAGTCATCGTCACCACCTTAGCTCAGGGCACCGGGGTGTATCTGTATGTATAGTCCAGTTATGATGTAGGTACTTGTACTAGCACGGTGACACTCAGTTTTGGTGATAGGTCCATCTGATGGGAAGACAACGAACGGGGCCACCCCTGAACGCCCAGGCGGACCCGAAACCCCAAAGCTCAAGACCTGAACCTGAAAGCCTGAAACCGAAAACCTGAAGGCCCAAAACCGAAATCCCGAAACTGCACTGAGGTGAGCCCTGGATCTGGGGCACCGGCGATCGGTGCAAGACGACCCGCATGACCCGGCGGATGCACCGTCCCCCGAAGCCTCGATAAGTAATAGTAACTACTACCACCGGTCATAAACATCATAAGAAGGTGAAGACGAAAGGTCAGAGAAGCAGAAGACATAGCAACAGCGGTGGCGGTGGCAATAGTTGTGCGTCGCGCTGACGGTGGCGGTGGCGGCGGCGGTGATGGGGTCGGGGTGGAGTGGCGTTCGTGGTGGCAGTGGCGGCGGGGCTGGCAGTGCTGGCGGTTCAGCACCACCCTGAATTTCAGCGCGCGTAGTGGTGCCATCATCCTCCATCATCACTACGGTCAGTGTCTCTTTGCTAGCTTGGTAAACCTTCGTGGTTCTGGCACTTTCGGGTTTATTTCAGAAGGCGAAAGCTTCACGACCCCTACCTACATTGATTTATTGAAGCATCCAGGCAAAATGCTGGTCGAAAGACGTAGATGTTTTTGCCCAGGCGCTCAAGGTTCGTGTGCAAAGCCCGCAGCCACGAGCGAGGAAGACTTTCAGAGCGAAGCAGTCGCAGTGTAAGGGTTGCAGCATCACATGAAGAAGAAGTTTGGGTGAGTGTAGTGCGTGTTCTTGGCTGTCCTTGGGTTAGGATTCACGGTACAGCGGCATGTTTACCCCGACCGCATTCGTCAAGACAAATCGAAGCTTGTGTTATATCTCGTGTGATGTGTATACACGAAGCCGCTCTCTCATGGCATCTTGCAGTCTTTGATGTTTTCGTTTGTCGACGTTGTTACTCGTACCTCAGCGAACTCCGACTCCAATGGTGGAAGGCCCTGTGAAGCCTAGGATTTCATGGCTGAGGGCTCCGAACTCCCAAGCCCGAGATCTGAACTCTGCTAGACTCGATCGCAGCTCCACTAGAGCCCCTTCTACAGTCGACTGTGCCCGTTTCGCCGTTCTGGGTTTCGGGTCCCGAACGAAGCACCCTAGCCAGCAATAAACTGATCCATGTTTTGTATGTTGGGGATCCATCCGTAGAGCTGCGTTGGGCAGCGGACAACCCTGATGTGGACCGTGTGAACGAGGAAACCTGCAACCCTTCCGCACACATGTTAGCTGAGCATCGGGTTGGCTCCGACTTTCGAGATTCGGGAGTTTCAAAACTCCAGCGATATCGACAGTTTACTTGTAGCAGGCCTGGTTTGGATGAAGTTTTATGCGGCTGCATTGGAGGACCACAGCTTGGGATTCAGGGTTGAAGTTGAAGGTTGAGGGCTTATGTACGGGGAGGGTTCTGTTGCAAAAGACATACAGACTGATGTCTACTCTACATGAGGAAAGCTGAGCCGGTTTGCGGTACTCCCCAGGCGCATCGTGAGCAATCCTGACTTTAAAGCCCAAGTCGCACCGAATAAATGCTTGCTTGGCACTTTTGGCTTAAGGCCCAGCCACTCATGTCGATGCCGCCTAAGCATCAGTCCTCTTACTACCGTTAGTAGCAGTGTTAGTCGTCGCAGAGGGGCAGGAGGAGGATCAGGAAAAGGAGTAGCCGCCCTGTTCGCAGTATCTCGCACAGTGGTAGGAGAAGTGCCAGCGGCAATATGGCAAAGATGCCCGGGAAGTATGGATAAGCACAAGAATAAAGAGGATTCCGAAGCTAAGGGCTCGTAAGCTAGCCCGGCCTGCAAGGTTTGGGCTTGGACCCCCCCATCCGGTATCCCCAACGCTCATCATGCTGCTTCACAAACCCAGAACCCCAGAACCCAAATCCCTGAAGCTTTCTACCTCGAAACTATCCCATGAGCACCAAAGAAACCCCCCTCGATCGGAGCTGAAAGTGGAGCCGTCAGGTTGGTTTCACCCCGTCTCCCCCACGTAGTGTGTGGCTGACTGCAGGATCCGGTCCTACGCCCTTAAGGATGGAGAGACTTAGGATTACAGTTTTGAGGAAACTAGCTGACTGGCTATTTTGGGATTCCCTCAGCCCTGCAAGCAAATACCCACACTAGGCCCTCGAAACATCTGCAGCCTTTGTGCAAAGGTGAATTGTGGCTCAAGCAAAGCCTTGCTTGGAGGCCCTGATTTTCGAATCGGCCTACACAACCCTCTTGGTGGCGACGATAATGACACAGCTGTAAGAAGTCTTGTAGTACCTGCAAGCATTGGGAAGCACAAGTAAGGCCGGATCCATGGTGATTGGAAGCCGCACTTACCTGGAGATCCTAGTTAATCTCCAGGTAGGTATTCTCCATTTCCACTGGCAGATGTCCAGTCCTTTCGTCCCGAGGAGATCTAACCTGGACCCCAAAGCCTTGTAGAGGTGGATCCTCAGTCAAGGGGTTCCTCCGAAGAAAAGCTTTGTTCAACAAGTCCTTGCTGACTTCCGCACACAGCCCTTCCTGCCATCACTTACAAATCATGTCGCCCAAGCTTACGGTCAGCGAGCAGCAAAGCAGACTTTGAAGCGGTTCTTGTCAAGGGATATCAGTCAACTTGCGGAGTTTGCATTTGGTTTGACATATGGAACAGGGGCACATCTCAACTCGCCATCATCATCATCGTCATCATCGTCATCGCGCGTGGGCTGCATGGCTCTAGGGCGTTATTCCTTGTGCTGTGTTGTAACAGCATAGCTCTTTCATCTGCGGTTGGTTTGGCTCCTTCCGGGACGATGCACGCGTACCGCAAAGAGAATCGAGTCTCGGTGGAGGAGTGCACACGAGATGGCATTGCTATGAGCCTTTTCTACACCCTTCCGCCATAGCATAGAAACCATGCTACGGCCATGAGAAGCATCATACCTGTTATTGCTTAGGAAGCACGAAACAGCCTTGAACCGCGGGCATTCCTCCGTTTATGCGGGTCGCACGCGACTGCCAAAGCTGCGTACTCAGGAAGACGCAGATTTTCAAAAGCTAGCAGGGGGATTTCGAGCTCGAAGGCCTCAGCTGCCTTAGCAACTGGATGTAGGGACCGGGGTTTAGGGCCTGGGGTTGAGGTTTGAGGGGTGGGAGTGGCGGATGCCGGGCCCAAGCTCAGGGATTAGGGGCAGTTGGGTCTTAGCCATTCGGATTCAGCTTCGAGGCCATACGTGCGACAACACAACCCCGAATCTTAGTAACAGTACCACCTTCTTCACTGCTGGGCCTGGAGGGCTACGATGGGTCTGAAAGACCTTACCGGTCTCCCTGGCTGCTGCTTGAAAAAGTCTTCCTCGCCTGTGCCGCAAAGGACGAAACCCTTACTCTCCATTCATACCTGGAGAAAGAGAGGCATGGATGATGCAAGCGCCTTGAGCCCTTGTGACGCCCGTAGCATCTAGATTCTGCGGAGTCGGCAAACGATCGAAGGAAACGGATGAACTTCCGATACACTCGTTTCGGGATGGTTCCTCCTGCCCACAAATCACGGCTCCGCGGAGCCTTGTTGAGGGGAACTTGAGAGCTGTCCTCATAGGTAAACAGCTCAAGAGCATCGCCCAGAAAAGCAGGTGACTAGTAGGCCGCAGAAGAGGGCTTTTGCGGCTTGTACCTCAGGATCATGTGTTTAGACCCCGGCGGATCAGAGAGAGAACCCGAAAGTCCGCCAGAAGTGTTTCGGGGCTCAAGGCAAGGGATTTGGGTAAGTCTCCGAATGTCCCAAGGATGCCAAGACCGAAGAGAATCTCCTTGAAACCGGGTCTAGATGTGCCAGAATCCGCCGTCAGAATCCGCTTGGTATGGACGAAGAGACAGCATTGAGAGTTACGCTTACAGTAAGGCTTACAGGTTTTCGGTCTAGGGTTTAGGGTGTGCTTCTTCAGGAGTTTAGGGCTAAGGGTTTGAAAGGCTGCACTCCGAAGCCGAGCCGGGTACGGGGGTCGTCCCAGATCCTGCTTCAAGGACCTAAACCCCAAGTCCCAGAGGGGTCTCTCGCCTACGAACCCTACGAACCCCGTCCGAACGCGGCGGAGGGGAGCAGAGGAGCGAAACTTGGAGCTCTCACACGGCGAAAAGTCGGAGTTTGCAGGGGATAGGCGTTTTTCGGGGATGGGGCGTTTCGGGCGTTTGTAAAACTTTCGGGAATCAAGTCTGAGACCGGGGGTTCAGGAACTGTAGCAGGACATTGAGATTTAGGAATTAAGGTTTCGGGAAACAGTTCAACAGGAGAGCCTCCAGAAAAGGTCAGAGAAGAGTAAAAGATTGCAAAAAAGAAAACAGAGAGGGAGCGAGCGAGCGAGCGAGAGAGCGA
>CAJNJA010005606.1:4925-17576 GCA_905231915.1 Symbiodinium necroappetens
TACACCCAAACATACACCCAAACATACATGCACACATAAATACATACATACATACGTACATACATAGAGACATTCATTCATACATACATACATACATAAAGACAGACAGACAGACAGACAGACAGACAGACAATGACAGACAGACCGACAGACAGACAGACAGTCAGACAGACGTCACAAGCTAAGAGATGTCGATACCTTGGTATGTGTGTTATCAGGCTTCTCTTGTTTGTTCCTGTCTTGGACTTACCTACAGCTCTCCACATAAAACCCTGGAGCCTAAACCCTTAACCGCTTCTCTCGGGGCAGCACCATGTCGGTAGGCTCCTCGGCATTTTGGGCATTGCCGCAACAAGCCTTGGTGTGCTGCTGTTGTCAATCTTTCAGGGGTTGCTACAACGGTTCCTTTCAGGGAAAGGATCTATCAAGGGCACGAGAGCATTTTTTGTTTGAGGCATCAGGGTTGGAAGGCTTTTGCATCGGAAACCAATGGCCTGCACGAAAAGCTAACGGCCCGAAGATCTAGCGTGCCAAACGCAGACCCAACCGTCGCCCTGGGAAGGCGCCCCGAGAGCCAAGCAATGTGGTTTCCCATGGCCCGCGAAAGCGCGGGCCCGTTCGGGGGACCCGGGTCTCCGAACCAAAAGGCCTCTCTGCATCAACATGGTAGACCGCCACTCTCATCTCCATCAAAGGTGCAGATGACGGCACTTGGACACATATTTGCTGAGAGAGTGTTACTAAGACAAACATGTGCAACCCCTCCTACTCCTGCTCCTTCCCCTGCCCCTACCCCCATGCCTGCCTCTAGCCCACCCCGACCCCAGTAGGAAGAGGGAAGATTGGTGCTACAAGTACAACACTGCAACTCCTGTCATGACTACCTCTTCCACTGGACAGTACTTTGCCTGGCTGCTTGACCTTCACAATACCCTGTCTTGCCGACCCTGGCCCTTGAGTTTCGAAATGGAAATGTCGTGGTTACTCCCTGGGCTCACGATTCTTGAATGGCTACGAGGACATTGGCTGAACGACACCTGTTCATGCCACCAAAACCCCAAAAGTACCTAGAACTCAAGTCACGAAGTTTCTCATGAGATTGTCATTAGGCAAATTCCCGCTTTTCGACCGCTGGCTCTCTGATTGACGAGGTCTGCACAAGGAGCATACAAGAAGCTCTGGCAGAGAGCAGCGGAGGCTTTCCCACCAAACGGCATTTTAGAACGCTTGCACGGGCTGCTGGAATGCAGCGAAACAACAACCTCCGAAGGTCCACACGATGGTGTCTCTGTACAAGGCTAAGGGGTAGGGGTTGCCGCTCCAATATGGGGTGCCTTAGAGACTCTTTTGATTGAACATCTCCGAGATGCAGGCCCCCCTAAACCCTACGGTCCTACATCCCAAACCCTGAGGCCTACAGAGCCCAAAAGCGTAAACCTCTAAATCCTAAACCAAAGCCCAAACCCCGAAGCGCCATAATGATCCCCAGCGAAATCCTGCCCTCTTCCGAACCCCTCTTATAGCAAAAACTCCCTCAAGTCTCCGCCCCAAAGAGCTCTTTGGCCCTACGGCCGCTTGCTGAAGAGCTCTTCCCAGGTGGGAGGCATGCCGGGCCTTGGAACGAGAAAAAGCGGGTTAGGGCTTATAGGGTTTAGGGAATAGGGTTTAGGGAGTAGTGTTTAGAGTTTTGGGTTGAGGGTTTAGAGTTTAAGGTTGTTTAAGGCCCTCTTGGCTTACAAGGGGTCCTCTGCGGGTTCATACTATAAGGGCGACCATGCAGGTTCTATTCTGTGTCCTTTTGCGGGGTTCAGGGCACCCAACTTAGAGCGTTTGTATAGCGCGGGGCCTGCGTGGGGGAACTTAGGGTCCGTGTTGGGCGGTACAGTGAGTCGAGAAGTTAAGATCCGGCTTTACACTCGAAACCCTGAGAGTGTCATACCTGAAATGGGGGGGATTCGCAAGTATTGCAGTAGAATATTATCACCTGACCAAAGCCAACCTCAAAGCCTTCATCCTAGAGAATTTGCAAGATGCTTTTCAAACCCTACTGCTGCTACGTCGGGTTCTGGGGGCTCGCGTAGGTACAACACGGCTTGGTTTCTTCACCCTGCCAATGTGAGAGAGGGATGGAAGAACAAGCTGCGTAGCGACCTCGAGCCTGAAGCATGAACCGATGCTACAACTCCAAATCTCAAAAAACATATTGAAATTGCTGAGCCCCCTGTCCGGAAATGTCCAAATACCCCAAAACATGTTCCTAGTTTCTACGAGTGCCGCACCAGTCGCCGGCTGAGCTATCAGCTCGGCAGCACACGAAAAGCCTGAACTGATAGAGACCCATTTTAACAACTACTGGGCTCAAGTCTGGCCAGATCACGACCCCTTCTCATCGTGACTGCGGCCAACACTCAGGAAACAAGACCGAAGCTACTGATAGAGACCCTTGTCCATCCCAGGCCTCTTGCGGCTGCCAGGCACCCCTGAAGAAGGAAACTGAGGCCCGGCGACTCTGCAGCACTACTGGCTGCAACACTTACCCAAACACCAAGGAGACCCTAACCCCTAAACACTACCCCCTAAAACCCTGAACACCAAAATGCCAAAACCCTAAACACCAAAATGCCAAAACCCTAAACCCTAAAACCCCTCAACCCTAAACCCCTAAACCCCTAAACCCGGAACCCCAAAACCCGCCGAAGCGAATCCCCTCGTCCCGAAGCTCGGGCCCCGACTGTTTCAGCTGCGACTCGTAAGCACAGGCCTCTCGGTGTACTGTATGCCATACTAGCAGGGTTCAGGGTTTAGGGTTTAGGGTTCAGGGTTCAGGGTTCAGGATTTAGGGTTCAGGGTTCAGGGTCTGGGGTTTAGGGTCAGTGCATATACTTCAGTAGTAGTACAACGGCACAACATTGCTGTAATAGCGGACTTTCGTAATCTAGAACACGATGTTATAGTAAGAACCCTTTAATAGTCCTAGAACAATACTGTGCGAACACTTCATGCATTACAGGTTTCGGTCAACTTAGGCTTGCAATTAGGGTCTGAGACTTCTCATGTCTTCAAGTTTACTGCATCTTAACGGGCTCCAGGGTTTCGCGCTAGGGCTTAGGGTGTATGCGACATCTTAGGGCTCCAGGGTTTCACTGAGGAGGAGCTGGGGCTAAAGATTCTTTGGGTTTCGATGGCTCTGGCCATGTAGGCGTCGCAGACCATCTCTGGTTGACGCCCAGGTCGTTGGTTCTTCTGGGTGGCTCGGGCTTGGGGGACTGGACCGTTCGTCCGTTGGGGTTTCTATAAAAGGCAAAATTGCGGGGGCCCTTTTTCGGACCTCTGTACAACAGGGAGACCTCGGCACATCATCCATATTGGCGGATCTCCTTTCTGGAAACTCCTACAGACCGAGATGAGGAAGTCAGTATCCAGATATCCAAAGTAATGGCACCTCTTTCTTTTCCTCATGGTCAGCGTTCATCACCACCAAAACCCCAA
Source organism: Symbiodinium necroappetens (assembly GCA_905231915.1). NCBI lineage: Eukaryota > Dinophyceae > Suessiales > Symbiodiniaceae > Symbiodinium > Symbiodinium necroappetens. The sequence goes on from CAJNJA010005606.1 coordinate 8,415, forward strand.
GTCCTGAAAAAAAACCCTACACCCTGAAGCCTAAACCCTAAACCCTAAACCCTAGCTAAACCCTAAACCCTAAACCCAAACCCCTAGCTAAACCCTATAAACCCTAAGCTTTACCCGAACATCTCAGGCCTTCTGCTGCTCCGGAAGTGTGTATCTTGCTGGGCTTTCCACAGGTGCTGTCTCGGCAGTCTCCTTCGGGGAGCAAGGCTGGGGGTGTATAAGTGAAGGGCTTCAGGCTTCGAGTTCAAGGCGTGGGGCTCGAGGGTTTAGGGTTTAGGGTTGGTTTGGGGTTGTAGGGTTTGGGTGTGGGCGTGGGGCTCGAACAGGGCGGATGGGAAGTGTGACTGGCTCCCAAGACACCCTAGGCGCAGCGGCGTGCTAACACAGGGAAGGCTGAGGATGGGGCTTAATGCCAATCTCCTGACATCCGGGTATCCGAGACCTGAACTACAACTAAAGAAACCGTTGAACATTGGAATTAGACCCTCAACTCTAAACCCTTGACCCTGAACCCGTTCTGCTGCAGGCTGAACCCTAAACCCTGAACCCTTAAAGCCTGAACCTTCAAACCCTGACCCCTTAAACCCTGAACCCTCAGCCCCAAACCCTGAAACCCTAATGCCTTAAACCCTTTTGCAGCGGGCTTGCCTCGTTGCCCCTGAGCTACCTCTGCCGCGTGCCCAAGCAGAAACGAACTGTCGAAACCCCTGGAACTCCTGTCAAACACTTGAAGCGCTCGTAGCACCAACCCGAACAACCCCAAAGCCCCCAAACCCCTTAACCCTAGACCCCTGAACCCTAAAACCCTACAAACCTCTAACCTTCTGGCCTTCTGTCGTCGGTACTTGGCCAGCAACTCGTGCTGGTCCTTCACCAATGAGTAAACCTTCCTCAGGTGGCCGGTGTCTCGAGGGTTTAAGGATTTAGCGTGGGGGTTTTTTCGACTCTCACTCTGGCACACGGCAGGCGAGGCTCCTCACATGTGCGTCACGCCAGAAAAATGCAGGGCTCAACAGGGGTTTAGGGTTTAGGGTCGCGCCTCTGACCACAGGGCTTTTGCCTAGGTCTCCAGTAGACGCTGCCTGAAAACAGAGTTCCTTCTTCCTGCTCTTCCGTTTGATTTAAAAGGGAGCCAAAAGCAAGAAAAGCACAAAAGGCACTACTGGAGAACATGGATCTTTGCTTAGAATTCAGGTTTAAGGTCCAGCCTTTAAGGTTTAGGCGCTAGGCGTCCTTTTCCTCAGAGGGTTTGGGGTGTGAGGTTATGGTGCCTTGGACAAGGCCAAATCTGCACCCCAGACACTGAAGCAGAATTAAGTTGCCTGAAATCAGTCGCCACAAGAAGGAACATACATCATTTACTGGATATTCCTCGGATGGTAGCTTGTATTCAACTCCCCAAAACAAAGGAGCCAGGAGCCAGGGTCCCGACTCTAGGCGATCCTCGATCAACAGGAAGTCCTGCCCCAAAACGACCAAGGACGAAAGAGGGTGACCGCCAACCCGTTGAACCCTAAACCCAAGGGCGGAAGACAGGGACCTGTGCACTTGGAATAGGGTTTGGGGGTTCAGGGTTGATGATGCTGATGGTGATGATGATCCTGCTGGTGCTGGCACGGGAGTTGTCATACTGCCACTAGTACTGTAATAATACCAACAAATAGAGTAACAATGGTGCGGGACTATGACTATGGATCATGTGCTCAGGAAGAATACTACGAATGGTGGCACCTAGTGACCTAGTGGTTGTGACAGTACTTCTGCAGTTCTCGCCTGGCGAACTGATTCTGCTACAGTTAGTCCAACTAAGCCCTGCTGGCAGCGGGAACAGAAAGGGCTGTTAAGGAAACTCTTGCAGGAACATCCGAATTCCTTTTGCAACAGGCTTTCCACTTCGCCCGGAGTTGGAGCAAGCAGCCCGAATTCCTAAACCCTGATCCCCAAACCCTTCTCGCTCAAACCCTAAACCCAAACCCAAACCCCCCTTGTGTGAGATGCTGGCCTGGCCGAGGCAAAGCTGGAAGTCTTTCGCAGCCGTCTCGCAAAGCTTCTGCGTATCCTTGAGCCTGACACATATACATAAATATATCTATCTATCTATCTATCTATCTGTCTATCTATCTCTCTCTATATACATATATATATATATTCACGTATCTATACATACATACATACATACATACATACATACATACATAAATGCTATGTATACATATACATACGCGCATTCCTTCATGTTTATTCATCTTTATATCTTTTATATATTTGTCTCTCTTTGTTTATTGATTTAGAAAAGTATTCCTCTAAGGTTCGCTAAAGGCTTCTACCGGGGCTATTGTAAGGGTTCTAAGATATGAGGATTTTAGTGATTACAGTGTTTGGGGGTGCAGTGTAGCGTGATTGTATAGGGACCACAAGGGAGTACGATAACTAATGGTTCAGATCTCTGTATTAGGGGGATGGACTGGTCAGCGTTGGGTGCTCCCGGCGAAACCCTACATCCGAAACCCTAAACCCATCTCTACCAGTATTTGGGTCAGGACGGGCTACGGGTTATGCATGTCTGTCTGCATGTCTGCATCACTGTCTGTGTTGCCATGCCTGTTAGGGTTTACGCATGTGTAGGCACATGCACATGAGCATACACGGGTTCCGGGTTGACTCTTCCAGGTCGGAAGGCGGCATAGAAGCGCTGCAACAGGCGATGCGATTCTGGTGACTAGCTATCCTTCAGAATTCTATTATAATATATTATAGTATACTATACAAAATTATCCTATTCCATTGCCTTTTGCGATGTAATCGTTGGTGGTTCTGCTGCCATCTTGCTCGTTGTTCTGTCATTCGTCTCACAAGCCCTCAAAGAAGCCATACGCGGCCGCACTTTCTGGACTAAAAACTGGAACTTCTTCTGAACTCACGCCATGTCCCAACTTTCGACGCCTCTGTTCCATGCTGTCAGCGTCGAGGCCCGTCCTTAGACGACGGGTCGTAGGGCATCGGGCGAAGTCTTGCTGTGGACCAAGGTTGCTGGGTCTACCGCGAAAGGAGCGTTGTTGGGTTTTGGGTTTCGGGCCGTTTCCATAGCACCATATGCCAGGTCATCATATGGTAGACGCTTTGCGGCCAGCCGTGGGGAAATGGGAGGAGCATGGCTGCAAGATGACAAGGCGAAGGACCAGCTGGTCGGAGAGCCAAGAGACCAAGCTGCAGCTGGGACAAGAGAGGGGAACCGCGACAACCCTTGGGGTCAAAAGCAAAACAAAAAGTGAACCCAAGCCGAAACCCACGAAACCTAAACCCCAAAGCCCCAGAAAATGACATGAACCCGGGGCCAACAGTGGGGGGCTTCACTGCTGAGGGTCTAAGATGGTCGAAGGCTTTCTTTCGGGGCCTATAGTGCTAGGCCAGAGGTTGGTTGGGTCTAGGGCGCAGATCTTTAGGGTTGTTGGGTCTGGGGGGTTCTAGGGTTAGGGATTTAGTGTTAAAGTTTAGGAGTTTTGGGATTTAGGGGTTAGAGTGTGACAATGCTGTAACCGCAAACCCTACAGAGCCCTGAATCTAAGGCCCACGCCACCGAATGATGTGGGCAGACTTGTTGTCCTTGCCGCTGGACCGTCAGATTTAAAGTCTAAGGGTTCCAAGTTCCGGGAGCGGGAACCCTTAAGGTTCACCCTTGATTGGATCGGGGATACGATTGCAGTTGAGTGCATACAGTGTTGCCCTTGTCTCGCTCAGTATAGCATTGACTACTATAGCACAGGGTATGGTATACTTATGTGTACACATACAGAGGGTTACAGCAGAGTACAGATATGGTCTTTATGGAATTACTATGGGTCTTAACCCTCCCATGACCAACCCTCAACTCTACGACCTAAATCGCAGCGTTTTTTGCTGCAGGAAGACTGTATTGTTTGAAGTGCCCTGTTCATGTTCTGTTTGGTGGGTCCTCCGATGGGCGGCTTTTTGTGTAGGTCTTGATGACAGGCACGAAGCATGAAATCGGTGCACAATAGCCTACACTCTCAATCCAAAATCTGCGGCCAGCTCTACCATGACTCGAGGAAGCCTCCCGGCAGGGTTCTAGCCAAGATACAGGGCACGGCTCTAAGGCTCAAGAGAGAGAGAGAGAGAGAGAGAGAGAGAGAGAGAGGGAAACAAGAAAAGCGAGAGAGAGGGAGAGAGAGCGAGACGTGACTGACAACCGAGCTGTGCTAGGCATTAGTGCTTGCTTTGGGATAAGATTTGATAAGACGGATCCTACTGCTACCACCCCCCCTTGTAGGAAGGACTAGGGACACTTCGGGTCTATATCTTACGGTTTCATACAGAGGCCTACACAATTAGACTGGGGTTGGAAGCTTTTTCTATAAGCTTACTAGGGGACCATCAGGGAATCTCTCTCTCTCTCTCTCTCTCTGCCGTGCCATCCCCAAGGGTCTCGCTACGCAGAGACAACGATCACCACTTAATCAAGCCGTAGGCTCGTGGAATGTCTACAGAACGATGTGCCCCAAGAGCCCTGTTCTAACGATGATCCCCCCCATGTTACTACCATGGTCTTCTTATTTCATTTTCAGAAATGCGCCCCAGTCCTCTTGCCACGCGGCCCGGTGAAGAAGCTCGCACTGCACAGAGGCCTTGGCGCCCGGAGATCTGGCGATTGGGATACGGTTGCTTTGAGGCAAAGGCTCTACAGAGTTTAAGGATTTAGGCCAAGGAAATAACATGACAATTCGAAGAGGATTGAGGCCTTGCAGATTTAGGGCTCAGGGAATTAGGCCTTGGGGGTTTAAATGGTCCAGCCCCAAAAAATCAAGAGCAGCTTAGACCCCAACCGCTTTTGCCGGAGGCCCCGAACCCAGAGGCCTCGAACCCAAAAGGCCCCAAAACCCAAAGGACCTGACATCCAGGCCTCTAGGGCGCTTAGGGCCTGGATGAAGCCCGCCCTTCACAAAAGCCTTTAGTTGAGGGGATTTAAGGGTTCAGGGTCTGAGGGCTTGAAGGCTTTTCAGGGTTGAGGGTTTTAGGGGTTTAGGGGTTAGACGGGAGTTTAGGGGTTAGACGGAAGTTTAGGGGTAGGGCATGGGCGTTCAGGGTTTCGGAAGGGAACAGGCTTAAGGTTTACAGTAGGTCAGTAGGTTTTTGGGAAGAAGCAGACTTCTGCAATCGCCGCTTTTTCCACCTCACATGCACTGGCAGAAGGGTCTTGCGAAGAGGCAACTTTAAGGTTCGGGGTTGGGGGTTGAGGGTTTGAGGAAGAGAAAAAAAGTTCAGGGACTAAACTAAGGCTCCCGAAAATCCCCGACACTTTTCTAGGCCTCCAGCTCTAAACCCCCACAGAAACTGCGATCCAAAAACCCTGAAACCAAACAGGAATCCAACGCTTTTCGGCGTTGCGATCCCAGTCAGGAAAAAACTCGCGAGAGCACAGAAATGGGTAACAACCGCAAAAAGGAATGCAAGATGACGACGACTCCAAAAAAGGTAACTGCAAGAAGGTTAACGGAACAAGGAGAACCCTCATATCAAGGACACCATCGCGCGAATTGAACAGGAGTCTACAACTAGGGAAAAGGTTAAAAACTGAAGATTCCTCTGCAAAAGCCGCTTCGGTCAGAGGGACGATACGGGTTTTAGATGGTTTCAGGCTCAAGGTGTCCGACTTCCCATACCTAAGTCAGGAAGCACAAAAACTGTTCAGCCCAGTAAAGCAGGAGGCGCGCGAAGCCAAACTCGAGACCCGGGCAAGAAGTGCCTTCGCTTTCGCCTGTGAGGGCGGAGGGTTTCGGGGTTTGCAGTTTAGTGTCCAGGGGTTCGAATTTCTCTTCACTCTGTTCCGCTTGGTTTTCCCGAGGCCCTGGACTCCACGCGTGATCCTTAAAATTTGGGGTTTGTTTATTGCCAGCGAGCTTGGAACCCCAACCCCCGGCAAAAGCCGTTTAAAGAGGGTTTGTAAACAGTTCTCGACCCCCCTGATCAAGCCAGAAAAATGATTGAACGAACCTGTTTTTAAAAATAGAAATTTTCTTTATTAAAAACCGAAAAAATTTAATAAAATCTATTTATACTCATATTTCCTCAAGCAGCAAGATTTCATTAAAAAACGAAAAGATTTAAAAAAAAATGCGAATTCAGAGGCACCTCGATGAACAGCCTGCGCATTACCCAGAAAACTTGGGGCATCCTTTAAAATCTCAGGGTCGGGGGGGTGGGGGGGGGTCTGAGTGGGTTTGTGAGTTTAATTGGTGTTTTTTAGGGTTTAGGATCCTACGGTTTAGGGCTTTCAGTGATTAGGGCTTGAAGCCGGAACATAGGCCGAGGCTTTGGTCTTCGCGCTCTCTCGCGTCTGCAGACTCCACAGGCCCTCGCTGCGACGACGTCCGTCAACCATAAAACTCTCAAGACAGAATCCTGAACTACAAAACCTAAACCCTAAACCCTAAGCCACCATGGAAACATTAAAAGCCCCAAAACAAAAGCCAAAACACGAAAATGTCCAAACCCAGACCTAAACCCCGCAAGCAGACAGGATCCACAACCCGAAGCATGAAGGCCCCCGAAAAAGCCGAGGCTGGGCTCCTGCTTTGGACCTTGCTTTAGGGTTTAGGGTTTAAGGTTTAGGGGTTTTCGCCGCCAGAATAAGGGAAGCCACGCAACCCACCACAGAAATAGGGTGAGTGAAGCTCGAACTCTTTCTCATACCTACACGGTATACACCCCGTCAATATTGAGGACTTGTGCCTTAACCGTAAATCTTCCTTAAACCCGAATCGAAATCCGGCCGAAACGGCAAACCCCAACCAAAACATAAGAACAACATATAACATTTAAAACTAGTTAACGTAGACCACTCTTCTTTAAGGGCGCTAATTTGGATGCGTCTGATCATCCCTCTTTTGACCTAGAGGGATTATTATCAGGGGCTGCGTTGATCCTGGGTTTACATGGGTGGTCCTCTATGGGCTCCCTTTTAGTCCTTTTTATAAGGGTGCCGTACTATTTTGGGGTGCCCTGAACCCCTGAACCTTCAGAGAACTTCCCACATGAAAGCCCCTGCATCTCCGACCTTGGACGGCATGGAGAAGGGCAGGAGCCTTCAAGCGAGTTGGGCTTTCGGGTTCAGGGTTTAGGGTTTAGGATTTAGCGTTTAGGGTTTAGGGTTCAGGGTTTTTTGACACTCGCACTCGGACAAGCCTGCCAACGTCTGTAGCGATACTGATCTCGCCCAGTCATTAGCACCATACTCAGCTGAGTACAGCAAGCTGTGAGGGAAGGCTGGTTCAACGACAGCGACAGGTGCGCAATAGCTAGCTCCAAGCCTATCTGACAGCAGTCCTCCATAACAGCCAACAAGTTATACCCGAAAGAGCTAGTTCGGGCTGTCGGGAGGACCTGTGAAACTACAGGCCCGAAATTTAGGGTTTAGGGTTTAGGGTTTACGGTTCAGGTTTTAGGGTTTGTTGTATGGGCTTAGCCGCGTATAAAAGCACAGGTGCTTGCGGCGTTTCATGAGGGTTCTTCTTGCAGGTGTTTATTGAACGGTTTATAGTGCTTGAACCGAAGTTAGATTGGGGTTTACGGCCTTTGCATGCTCGGTGCACGCTTAATGTTCTCGGGGGGAATATAATGTAAGTAATAACGATGATGATGACGATACTAATAATCATAATAATAATTATCATAATAATATTATTATTAGTAATGATCCCGGAGAGACAGAATTCGTAATTCTCAAAGTATCCTGGGTGCCGGCCTCGAGACTTCGAAGAGCCCAAAACCTGTAAGCATAAAGCTGCAGCCAGAGTTTGAGGGCTTCGGGCTTAAGGTCTAGTCTAGGAGTCTGAGGCTTGGGGTTTCGAGCAGTGCTCAATCTGCGAGAAGCACCATCACGGTAGTGACTGGTGGTAGTAAGAGGAGCAGCAGCAGGTGTAGGATGCAGAGGAACACTGACAGGAATAGTGGGCGGAAGTGGCCGGAGCAGCACGAGCAGCAGCCACAGTGGCAGGGGAAGGAAGGTCAATGTCGGGTTGTCGCTGCTCAACATTCAAAGCTACGGTGCCCGGCACCCTGCAGATTGGCTGCAGGCTCGGACTCGCACTTGCAGCTTTAGAGTGTAGGGTTTAGGTTACTGGGTTGTAGTTTTGGGGCCCTGAAAAGTAACTATGAAATAGGTACCTCCATAGAAACCATACGGGGAATTTTAAAGTTTCCCAAATTGCCACCCAGGTTATGCATTGAGCCCGACGTCATCTCAGGGCGCAGCTGGTCCAGCTCCTTCAGGCAATCCTCCAAAACGGGTCGGAGGGTGGTAGCGATCTGGAAATGTGCGGTTTGGAGGGGGGATCCTCTTTCCCGTGCAGAAATTCCAATACCTCTTGAAACCCACAAAGGCGATTCAGGGTTTAGTGTTTAGGGCTCAGGGTTCAGGGAAGGGCAAAAGAACCAGTTAGATGTGGATACGCCTCCTCGGTGTGAAGGAAAGCTTCATCGATCATTGTCGCGTCCCATACTGCGTGCCTACTCTTGTGTCTCGATTTAATTCCAGAACCCAAACAGAATAGACGTCAGCCCCCTGACCCGAAACAGCACACATTAATTAAGACTCCTTGCAGATATCACGACCTTTAAAGATACCAGTGGGGCCCTTTGCTGGCGAAGTTCCTGTTAATGATTGACATGGATGAATTTCAGGTTTGTGGGTTTACGGCTTCGTACCGTCAAGGGTTCTGGAGTTCAGCGCTGAGAGTTTTACGAAATTGGGGTCAAAGAAAATGTGAAAAAAAGGAACCTAGCCTTTTTGAAGTACTGGTATGTTCGTGACCCGTATATTTAAGGTTGAAGCCACCCTACACCCTAAAGCCTCAGCCCCTATATTAGGGCTGGGGTGCCGAAGACCCACCGACGAAAAGTTCGGGACCTGCGGTGACCGAAGAAAGCCGCAATATATAGAGGGCCTTCATGGTGTCTAACTGTATTTTCAGCTAGCAATGACCATTTCCATTTTCTAACCATGCACCCCCCCCTAGCACCCCAAACCATAACAACCTATACCTCAACCCTAACCTCACCAAAAGACCCATAGGAATACCCCTAGGATGGAACCACCATAAGACCCACACCAAGATCCACATAGAAAAATCCCACCCTAAACCCCAT
>CAJNJA010005607.1:0-17574 GCA_905231915.1 Symbiodinium necroappetens
TTCTTGAGCCATGTTCAAACGTGGCTTACTGCTTTGGTAATCTTTGGTAACTAGCATTGAGGCCTGTACCGTCTTCCTCAGTGTGCTCAGCTCAGGATTCGACTTCGCCGCTGGAGCTTTCCCCACCTCAGGCGTAGAGACTTTGAGACGGCAAATTGTCTGTCTAGTAAAGGGGTGTACCATCAGAAGTGTTGCTTTGCGGGAGCCTTAGGCTCGTATTTCGCTCAGGTATATGCCGTTCCCAGCAGGATGTCCATGGAACCTCCAGCTTACCAAGATTCGTAATTCGATTCCGAGTTGGCTGTCGGCTTTGAAGGCCTGCTAACAAGTTGAATCGCTGTTGTGTGCGAGCGTATTTGATAGAAGCTATGGCATCAGCAAAGCGAAGCCTATGCCACGTGCAAGATACTCAGCCGGAGACCCAAGAAATCCTCAAACAGAGATTATGAGCTTGGAGCTTTACAGCCGGTTTTGGCTCAGTTTGTTCCTCGCTTCCAAATGCTATATGGAGACTTGTTCGTGGTTCAACTGCTTTGCATGGCTGCTGTCGTGACGCAGCATGGTCCACGCATTCAGTCGACAATACACATACACAACTTTCAACGGCTACTGTACCTTAAGTCAGCTCGGAGGAGATTCCGGATGATTGGGCACTGCATGTGAAGTCCTTGTAGCTTCGGTAATTGTGTAGTTCTCACATTCTTGCATTTTGTAGGTAAGAGTGCATAGCGAAATCGCTATGTTGTGTGTCGCGGCTGACAGGTGACTGAGTCCGTGAGAGAGAGAGCGAGATTTAGAGCTTCATTGGCCGTCAGCAAAAGAAGGTCAGCGTCCCTTCACGACTGTCGGGTGCTTCGGCCACAAGCAACCCGACTTCCAGGCCGGCGTAAAAGCAGCTTACCAGGAAGCGCAGCGTGAAGTCTTTACAACTGTTGCCCATCTTCACGGTGCGTAGTTAGAGGACAGGTTGATCTTGTCAGTAAAGAATTTCATCATGCTCGAACATATGAGTCGGAGGTTCCCTCGAGTTAAGGTGGGATCGTGACAGCTGCAGCCGCAAGCAGAAAAACCAGTCCTCAGACTCAAAGCAGATCAACTGCAGAAGTGGGTCATATCGCTGTCATGGCACTTCCAGAAACATGTGGTTGGAGCGCATACTCGGCATGCTCCGTGCTGCGGCCCTTGTCGTCAATGGTGTGACCGCTGCGATTCGCACATATTCGCGAAGGTCTACCAGCTCTTGGCACCAACAGGGCCCCGTCGGGAGCTCACGAATTTCTCAGCGTTTCACAGCACAGTCCCTGCATATCCGTTCCTGGACCGCAACTAGCACCCGACACCGGTAGCAGCAGAGTGTTTTGCAAGACGGTATAAGACGGTTGTTCCCAGAAACAGGACACTGACGTGCTCCAACCATGCCTCCCGATCGCTCTGGGACAAGCAACCTCAACTCCTCTGTAAAAGGCTTGAAGCAGCACGAGTTAGGACTCAGGCTCTTCGTGTGTGCGTAACATGATTTCAGTCAGTTCCTTTTCCGGTTTCCTGAACTCAGGGCTGTTGACACATGAGATATCTCGCACTGCAAGCCGCGTAAGACACAGATAATTGGTTCTGGCTTTACGGTTTGCTGTGGTAGGGTTGACACCTTGCAAGCCTTGCACTGTGACTGATCACAGTCGAACAGCATGGGCGGGGTGCAGCTAGTTAATTAGCCGGCCACTGTCGTGTCTTTGTTTGTGTCCTAGACTCCTACTCTAGACGAGCCTAGAAGCTTACGCAAACAGCAAGGCACATGTGGACGAGCACAGGCCACAGATGCTATGGTGTATTCAACAGTGTATTCCACAGCCACCAGAGACAGGGGTCTGTGCAATGCTGCCGCCGTTTGTATGATCAGGCCGCGGACTTCGAAGACTCAATTGTCGGACAACTCTTCACATCTCCACGCGCATCTCCGGTTCAGGACCGGGAAGGTTGTGAGGTTGTGGAGATGCAGAGTCGACATGGGCTGAACTCGAGGGATTCAGGGCTTTTTTTGGATTCGGGTTAAGTCCGGGACCCTGGTGTTTTTAAGTTATAAGCTTCGTCACATACTTAAGTATTGGTACATGACCGGCTTGCCGGAAGAGATGGACGTTGCACATCCTTTTTCGGTAGACAGGTTCGGCCTCGACCATCGCCGTGCCTCGGCAACAACCCAGGTGCTGCAATTTGACAGGAATAGGACTTCTGATAAGAGCTTGGAGTTTCGGCTTTTTCAGGTTGAACCCTTCGGCGATCACAGCATCCGAGGGACCAAACAGCCCAAAGTTTGGCACTGGGATGAACGTTTAAGGGAACCTTATATATGTGTAGAAACCCGAAGCCGCCAGTTTATCTTTAGAGCCCTTTGAAGCCAGAAACCCGTTCTGCATGTACAGAGGTGCAGTTCAGTGCTGGTTCCGATACTGGCCCAAGCATGTCTGGAGAGAGCTCAAGGCGAGCGATCGTTGGCAAGCAAGGGCAAAGCCTAATAAGGGCTTCAGCATTGCACAAGCATAGAAGCACCAAGCTACAGCATGTGCTTTCGTCGCAAAAGTTAGGGCCTCTCCGCGCGTGATTCATGGTTCGTGGCGCGCTTGCTGCATAAGACCTGGACCTTTCATACGATCATCGCTTTCAAAGATCTTTAGGTCATGAGCGCCCAAGCAACCGAGCGCAGTTTGACAGCTCCCACGACAAGCTCGTATGGTGCTCTGGCACAAGGGAGTGGACTACCGAATGGAGTGACATCTACTCAGCAGCCAAGCGGCTCTGCGTCTGGGACTGTGGAACAAGTGGCGTTGGGAAACCCCAACATCTACGACCCGGCTCCCCAGGCCGAGCAAGACCCGGCTTCAGGCACGATTACGTCAACGGAACTTAGATCGGATGTGGCCGAACCTCCGTATGGAGGACCGGACCGGTGCGCGAACGTTATAAGTCCGATGGCAAACGGTGTTCTGACAACGCCGACAAGGACGGATGTGAGAGTGGATGTTAGGATGACTCCTGAGCCTCCAGCAACGATGAGGGTGCAAGAGTTTTTCTCTGCAGAGTCCACTATGTCAGCGCATGAAGAGAGAAACATCAGGTGGATGACGAGATTCACGGAGCTGATGCGAGCAGCTGCAACCCGAGGAGCTAGCAGTTGGGACCGAGTGATGGACAACTTGGGAATGCAACCTGGTCCTGCAGCTACGAGCAACTCGGGCTTGAGCCTTTTTTCGGGACGCACTCGTGAAGTCCATATGAATTTCTCGCCACCAGAGGAGCTGCCACAGAGTTCCACGAGGGCTATGCAACCACCTACCTCGTGGACTACCGCTACTACACAACAGCCACTTTTCAACCAGACCCAAGTGGCACAGCTACGTCAAGCCCAGAGAGAACACCCTCTCCTTTATGGACAACCTTCCGAGGTGGGCTCAGATCATTCTTCGAGGCTTCAAGCAGAGGTACAGAGGCAGATGGAAGAGTATAACATGAAGTACCAGGAAGAGCTACGTTCACTGCAGAGTGAGGTTCAAAGGCTACGGGGAGAGAAGCAGGAGCTTGAGTTGAGGGCAAGAGGTATTGGTAATGTTGAGGACGACCGTCGAAATGCCGTTCTACCCCACGGAGATCCATTACCGAGACCTCAAAGCCCCGCCCCTACCTCATAGTGCTCCAAATTCGCTTCCAGGAAATCCATGTGGTCCTCAAGGGAGTCTTCGCCTCAGTGATGGAAATCCTAATGTATACCCTGGTGCTCATGTTGGCTTGCATGGTAACCTTGATGAACCCCCAGAGAACAATCGTCGACCACCAGTGGGCCGACCCCTATCCCCTAGTGCTCCAGATCCGCTTCAAGGATATCCAGGTGACCCTCAAGGGAGTCTTCGGGAACAGGGAGATGGTCTTAACGTACCTCGTAGTGCTCCAGATCCGCTTCAAGGAAATCCAGGTGGCCCTCAAGGGAGTCTTCGGGAACAGGGAGATGGTCTTAACGTACCTCGTAGTGCTCCAGATCCGCTTCGAGGAAATCCAGGTGGCCCTCAAGGGAGTCTTTGGGAACAGGGAGATGGTTTTAATGTACCTCGTAGTGCTCCAGATCCGCTTCGAGGAAATCCAGGTGGTCCTCAAGGGAGTCTTCGTATGTCTATGAATCCAGCATCTGGGGTCACAGGACAAGTAGCGCAGGATCCAGGAGTCGTGGGTGGCGTTAGTGGTACTCAGCAGCGTGGACCAGATCCAACGGTTCATGTCGGAGAGCGAGGGACGTCATCTACTACCAAGGCAACTACATATTCGCCGAGCAAGGCAACGAAGGGGGGCAGTCGACTAGTACCCCTTCACAATGGCTTGGAGGTCCAGCGAGCCCAGATCCTATGGCTCTTTTGGCCGGAGGAATCGCCCAGCTTCAAGCAGCGATGCTGAGTCACATGAAGGACAAAGCAAGGGACAAAGAGGAGGATCCTAGTCCGGAGACAGTGAAGCCTGGCAGCAATGTACTTCCAAGCTTGCCGGAGGTGAACCAACAAACAAGTTCGGTGGATATCATGGATTGGCTGGAAGTCATTACGACAACAATGCAGGACCTGTCGGATGGAAGTGCGGAGTGGTGGTCACGGGTTCGTGCCCGTGCTTACGAGGCCTACTCGAGATGGACTTCGGCGTCTCCGGTGGAGAAGCTCAGCATACTTCCCCCTAGGGAAGAGGCTCTGGAGAGTGGAAAGTGGAGCCGTGTGAACTCGCGGGCGGCTTCCATGGTCTTGATGGCTTTACCCGATGCTGTGAAACAGGAAATGGTGCAACGTCGCTCCACAGGCTCAGTTACATCGCTTCTGTTTAGACTGCTAACCCTATATCAACCAGGGGGCCAACAAGAAAAAATCACTATTCTCCAAGGTCTTCAACAGCCCAAGAGCGAGCTTACAGCAGCCGATGCGGTCAGGTCATTGAGGGCGTGGGCGCGTTGGCTGAGGAGATGTAAGGAGTTGGAAGTCGCAGTGCCGGACCCCAGCTTACTTATTCGTGGGTTGTCTTTGATTACACGAGCTGTGTTGGAGAAAGAGCCGGAGGTTAGCTTCAGAACCTCTCTGGTTAAGAGCCACTTGCAGGTGGATACAAAGCCGTCCTACGAGTCAGTGGAGAAGTTTTACCACCACCTTCTAGCAGAATGTGACGCTTGCTATATCGTCTTCGTCAATGACCCAGGCTTCAACGCTAACCACTACCACGGCACCCAACAAACCCGAACCGAAGATGAAGCCGATGAAGCCTGACAGGACTCCTTCTGCATCTGCTACAACCCCGAATACTCCATCCCCAAACGGCTCGAGGTCGCCTTCGGCATCTACTACAAGATCAGACGGGGAACAGAGTGACAGGAACCAGGAGGACAAGTCCAAGGTACCGTGCAAGTTCTTCGCGAAGACCTACAAGGGGTGCGCAAGGGCGGGACGATGCCCGTTCTTGCATTCCTGGGAAGGCGTTGAGAAGAATGGCAGATGTTTGGCGTGTGGCGGAAAGAATCACTCAGCCAAGGAGTGCCCGCATAAGAAACCGGCTCCACAAGGGGATCAGTCTGCAGCTGCGAATACCTCTGGAAAGCCTCAGGGACCGAAGTCCCCTACGTCATCTACTACAACGAATGGAACTTCCAATAAGAATGTTCGCATTGATGAAACCCCACAGGTCGAGCCCATCCCTGCTCGGCCCACGGCAGCAGCGTCATCTACGGTTGAGGCCAATGACCTGAAGGAAGTGCTGGCGGATGTGGGCAAGACCAAGATGCTTAAGGCTATGTCAGCAACCTCCATTCGTTCTATGAGGGTGAAAGAAGCCGAGGAGGAAGAGACACGGGAGAACATGATGAAGAGGGTCATGGAGCAGCTTACGGAGATCGAGGGCAGCACCGGGCTGCTGGATAGCGGCGCGAGCCATCCGATGAGGCCTGCACCGGAGATTGAGTACAACAATGGCCAGCCTGTCCGGGTCACCTTGGCCGGGGAGGACGTAAGGGTGTTGATGCAGAACCCCCAAGGGACCATTTTGGTCCAGGAGAAGGATACCACCATTCAGCCGATCGTCCCACTTGGAGCTGTCATCGAACGACTTGGTTATACGCTGCATTGGAGTCCGCGAACTTTGAGGTTGACACACCCGGACAAGAAGCCCATCAAGGTGAAGATAAAGAACCACTGTCCGGAAGTGGCTGCCTCGGACGCCTTGGACCTGATAAGAGAGTTGGAGATGAGCCAACCAAGTGGAAGGTTTGAAGGCCCGACTAGAGGTAATCCGGAAGGAGGAAAAGCGGGACTGGACAGAGCTGTTGAGGGAGTACTCGAAGACAGGGGCGAAGCCTACATTGCTCAAGGTTGTTTTGGCTTCGCCGTTGACAAGGGACCTGCCCTATGAAGTTCAGTCTTCATTGGTGGAAGGATTCAATCTGCAGGACGGCGAGAAGTACTTGAGAGCCCTTCCATTGACGAGGAGGAAACGGAGATCCTTGTTAGCATCGAGGAATTGGGTGGTGAACCTGTTCTCGGGCAACGGCGACCTCCCCAACGACCCCTTCGCGACCCTTCCCAAGGATGGCAAGGTGGTTTTGGATGTCGACAAGATGAAGTCGAAGCGCTGGGACCTGCATCGGGAAGGAGGTGTTTATCAGCTTTTGTTGTGGGCGGCAGCATCGGGAAGGATCTCGGACATCATAAGTGCACCTCCATGTCAAACGTGGCCGGTGTCCGCCACGCCTTTGCGAGGCCCCGAAGCTTATCCCTGCAGGACCATGACCGAGCCCTATGGAATCAAGGACCTCACGGCAATGCAAACGAGAAGAACCGATATGGAAACTTCCAATGTTGCGAAGCAGATGATCCTTTGGTTCTTGGCCCAGATCTCCGGCCCGAGAGAGGTGGGTTTCTTCTTGGAACTTCCTGCTGATTGTAGGCACCTACACAGGGATCAAGGTGTGAAGGCGTCACTGTGGTCTACGGAGATGTGGAAGGTTTTTCAGTCAATCACAGTGATGCCTACGGCTTCTTTCTATATGGGGAGATTTGGCCATCAGTCCAGAAGACCTACGACAATGGCTACAAACTACCCTTCTCTACTCTTGCTGAACAACCAAAAAGAGTGCCCTGATCGATGTGTACCGCCTTCATTGATGAGCTACCGGGAGCTGCGCGTATGGTCAAGGTTTTTCAAAGAACTGGTGACTGAGGCAATCAAAGATTCCAATCCTGGGAGCTGGGAGAATGAGGAGGAGATGATGAATGCAGGCGTCAAGCTCAACAAGCTTACTCGAGAACAGCGGGAAGCTTGGCATCGTCACCTGTTCAATGACCACCAGCCTTACCGGGCAGATTGTGCAGTTTGCATCAATGCCCAGGCAACTGGGTACCAGCATCGACGCCGAGCTCACGCAAAGATGTATACAATGGCATTGGACTTGGCAGGACCGTTCAAACACAAGGGCAGAGACATGGAGCATGATGACTATAAGTACGTAATGGTAGCTGTATACAGATGTCCGCGGGAGTACCTCAGCGCCAAGGCTGCCAAGGAACTGGATATGGATCTTTATGTACCTGATGATCCTTGTGGTTCTGGAGATGAAGACCCTTTGGAAGTTTCCCCACTACCAGTAGCAGGTGAAGACCCCATGGTTTCTGGCGAGGAGGAGGAGGATATCAAACCTCAAGGTCCCGAGACATTGGATGATGCAGTTGAGGGCTTGCTACAACAAAGTGAGTGGGCCACAGTTTACATCACCCGGCCGCTGCGGGGGAGAACGAACCACTATGTCGTCCAGGCTGCGAAGGAAATCTACTTGCAGCTGAAACAAACCGGATTGCACGTTGACATCGTACACACGGACCGAGCCCGGGAGTTCAAGGCCAAGGCATTCCGGGAGTGGACCACGGAAGCCCAGTTGCGGCATACAAAGACAGCTGGCGGAGATCCAGCCGGAAATAGTTCGGCCGAGCTCGGCATCAAGTGGGCTAAGGCGAGAGTTCGCTGCTCTCCTGGCAGCAGCCAAAGCTCCACCTCGGGACTGGCCTCTGGCGGTTCAGCATGCCTCTGCTGATTTGTGGGCGAAGGCTTTTCCTGATAGTCCTTTGTGTACCCCACCGGCGACTTCATTCGGGAATGAGGTATGGTTCCGTTCCAAACACTACAAGGGGAAGCAAGAGAAGAAGCACGAGGCTGTAGGTTCTCGGTGGAAGCGAGGATGGTATCGTGGCCCAGCTCAGGATGTTGCTCGAGGGCATGTGCTGGCCCGGGACGATGGCGGTCTTACAATCGCCAAAAGCGTTAGGTTTGACGTGGTCAACCCCGAGGAGGAGTTCAAGGGTATCCTTTCGCCTGCTGTTGCAAGTGGTTTGCCTGAGGAAGTCCTTATGTCTGAAGAGCCCCCCAAGGTCACTGACTTGAAGGCTGAGATTGAATTTCGCTCCCGGAAGCTGATGGAAGGAAAGGACTACCGCGTCGAAGCTGTGGCCCAAATCTATCAGCTGATGGAACTCTTGGGGAATACAGACACCAGGATGGGAAAAAAGAGCCGTGCAACATCCTGGTACACTCGAGCTTTTGTTCATGGAGGAGTAGCCGGGGCCCGCGCGAATATGAAGGAGTTCCCCCAGACCACGAGGTACTTGACCAGCTTTGCCAAGCATCACTGCGGGGATGTGAAGTTTTCCGCTCTGGGACTGGCCCAGAATGCTCAACTGGGGCTACATCGTGACTCTCACCACTACCCCCTCTCCAAGAACTACGTTCTCCCGTTAAAGGACTTCAAGGGTGGTTCTTTGTGGGTACAGCAAGATCAGGTAAAGGACGGGGAATGTGTGGAGAAGATGCTGGCCAATGGGAAAACTCTTCGAGGAGTGAGCTATGAGATGGTGGAGGGACGGGCTATTGAGTTTTCACCTTGTCTTTGGCATGAAGTTCAGCCGTGGGAAGGAGCAAGGTTGGTTCTTTTGCTCTATACCCCTCGGGCCACCAAGCTGACTCCCAGTGACGTGGAAGCTCTCAATGAGGTGGGTTTCAACGTCCTGAGGCATTATTGGCGGCTGAGGAGGAGATCGATGACGAAGATATGGTTCCAGATGAATCTGCACCAGCGTTGCAGGTGAAGACGCTCAAGCTCGAGGGCGACAAGCGTGGCCCCGTTACCCCGGTGTTTGAGGAGATTGATGACTTTGACCTACTTGGTGATTGTGGCCCCCACGGTCTTCAAGGATTGAGAGACTTTGTTCCACCTGGTCTTGATGTCAAGGCGGCTATCAAGAAGGCAGAGGTACAGTACACGGACAATATTGAGCACCTACTGTCTGAGCTGAAGAAGACGAAAAAGCCTTTGGAGGTGACGCACAATGTCAGCTTGAACGAGGTGAAGAAGAATATTGATCTGTGGAAGGCATCTGCACTCAAGGAATTTACCAACCTTAAGGATGTGAAGAAGGCCTTCACTGTGAAGAAGAAGAGTGAACTCCCTCCAGGGTGCAGGCTTGTGCCATGTAAAGGCGTCTACACCGTGAAGCCTGACAAGAGCGATGAGGGCTACCGACGAAAGACTCGGTTCGTCGCCTGCGGCAACCATGTGCCAGAAAACGAGAACTCATGCGACCTCTTCGCGGCGGGCGTGGACGCGACTTCCATACGAACACTCCTTTCAGTGCACGGTCACAAACCGTGGCGAATAGGCACTACGGATGTACGCCAAGCATTCGTCCTTGCAAAGTGGTTGAGACTTCCAGTGGCTTTAGAGCCGCCGACTATCGCCTACCAGCTGGGTTTGGCTTCTCCAGGAGACGTCTGGTATGTTGAACAAGCCATCTATGGGTTGCGGGAGTCACCGGCCACCGGCCCTTTGGTCTAACTTCCGTGACCAGCAGTTGACAATGGCGAGATGGACGGTGGAAATCGATGGTGTTGATGTACCTATGAAACTGGAGCAGTTGGTTTCGGACAATCAGATATGGAGGATCGTGTCCACAAGTGGTAAAGAGGAAACCTACGGCTACGTTGTTGTCTACATCGACGACCTCCTTATCCACTCTCAGGAGGAGGCAATGCATGGCTTCTTCAAATGGGTGGCAGCGAAATGGGAGGTTGATGCACTTGACGTTCTTGACTACAACCACCCAATCCGGTTTTTGGGAATGGAAATGTACCGAACCTCAAAAGGGGTTGAGTTGTCACAGGAGGGCTTCATCAACGAGATCCTCAGGGCACACAACCATAAAGGGGGGAGGTCTCAGTCTCAGGGACCAAGAGAAACGCTGTTATTGAGTGATGAGGAGGAGCGGGCCATCATCGACGCAGAGCCTACAGTGATTGATCCCAAGTCTGCCGAGGTCAAGGAAGCACAACGTCGGGTTGGGGAGTTGCCTTGGTTGGTGGGACGAACAAGGCCGGATCTTCAGCATACAGTCTCGATTATGGCAGCAAGGATTACTCGATGTCCTGCAATGGTTAATCGTTTAGGAGAACGACTCCTGGACTACCTCAACGAGACGCGACACTACCGCCTAGCCTTGGGCCAGGAGGAAGAGGAGGAGATCATGGAGCTCAGTGTTTTTACTGATTCGTCCTTTGCCCCGAGCGGGGGAAGATCACAAGGAGCGGCAGTGGTGTTCTACGGCCAGAGTCCTCTGGTGTGGCGTTCAGGACGACAACAACTAGTGACTTTGTCAACAGCAGAGTCAGAGCTTTTGGAGGCTGTAGAAGGCGCTACGCTTGGCCTCTCTACAAAGGGACTCTTGACGGAGTTGCTGGGTCGGGAACTATTGCTTACAGTCTGGGTCGACAATAGCGCAGCGATCTCCTTACTAACTACCTCTTCGGGATCTTGGAGAACGCGTCACCTTCGACTACGAAGCAATTGGGTTCGAGAGATGGTTGCGAAGAAACAGATGTCCATCAAGTTTGTGCCGGGCGAAAGACAAAGGGCAGACCTCGGTACTAAGCCCTTTACTCGAGAGCGATTACGTCAGCTGGTTGCCATGTGGGGAATCAGAGATTACCGACCTACAGTGGAGGTACGACAAGCGAGAGCGGTGGAAAGGGCGTGGCTACATCGACTTCTTCTACTTTGCCAAGTTTGCGGAACAGCAGCCCAGAAACAAGATATAAAGACTGAGATGAGATACCTTGGGATTTGTACCTGGCGGTGATTGTCCTGGGAATTGCTATCATTGGTCTTTGGGAGGGAACCAAGTATTGCCTTTGCCCTCGTGAAGCGAAGGTGAGGACCCTCCGGGCTGCCGCTAACATGTCAAAGACGAGGCTTACAAGAATGGAGCTCAAAGAGCTTCAGGGTCTATTGGGCTGTGACCCAAAGGACCTGTCTTTGGAAAAGAAGGAGAGGCTCTGGGACTTGAAGGAGAAGTTCGATGAAACAATGCCGTCGGAATGTTCGCCAGCCCCACGATATCCTACGAGCGAGGAAGATGACTCGGTCTCCGGTGACCCAACGGCAGCTTCATCTACTTCGAGTACAAGCCGGCACAAACAGCCGAAGAAGAAGTCTTTTAAGGACCAATCCACGCAAGCCGACTATGAGCCAGCCTTCACCCGAGTACTACCGGTTCCTCCACCCACTCGAGAAGTGATTTCGGGACCTTTCTTTCAAGTTCCTGGAAGAGATCATCTACATATCTTCCGCGAATGCTGGGGTCTACGACATGCTGGCCGTGTTGCAAGAGTGACTCTGTGCAGATGCTGTTTGGAGAACGGCGGCAATCGAATTTATTGATGTCGCTTACCTGACGGCACCGCCAAGGAGGAGTGTGGAAACCCGAAGCCGCCAGTTTATCTTTAGAGCCCTTTGAAGCCAGAAACCCGTTCTGCATGTACAGAGGTGCAGTTCAGTGCTGGTTCCGATACCGGCCCAAGCATGTCTGGAGAGAGCTCAAGGCGAGCGATCGTTGGCAAGCAAGGGCAAAGCCTAATAAGAGCTTCAGCATTGCACAAGCATAGAAGCACCAAGCTACAGCATGTGCTTTCGTCGCAAAAGTTAGGGCCTCTCCGCGCGTGATTCATGGTTCGTGGCGCACTTGCTGCATAAGACCTGGACCTTTCATACGATCATCGCTTTGAAAGATCTTTAATATGATAGGCATTGTTTTTTCAATTTCAGCATACGTACATTCTGGCAGAGTACTTGTCCGACCCGTTTCGGGGCGTTTGGGTGGTGCTCCGCCGCAGGTGAAGGAAGAAGGACCTATTCCGAACCGGAGCTTTGCTGAGCGTGCAATAATTTCGTCGCCGTACTTCTACATGAAATGGATTCACGAAAATTGTCGGATTGCATTCAGCCCCTTGATGTTGACATGCGACAGCCCTCCAAGGAAAGCCAGCAATTTCGGACCGCGTCTCAGAGGGCTTTGCACTTGCCGTCGGGAGAGTCACAAACACTGGTTCAACGGTTCTGCATGGCGAGGCCTTGGCCAGAGTCTTGCACCAACTAGACAGTGGCCACTCGTTTTGGGGAGGTTGGGGTTCAAGGTTTCAAGTTCAGGTGTAGTCAGCTTCCCCCCTCCAGACGTTACACTCTGGACGCCGAGCCCTGACCTTCTAAGGGTTGTATTCCGCGCCGTGAATCTGAAAAGAATGGAGGAGTATTGCAGGCTTTGGTTTTCGTCGCAGTTTACGTTCAGAGAGACGGACGTGAAAATATTTGACTTATTTAACTTTCGGTTCTCGTAGAAAAGCGATTGTGCGGTGAGGATGTAGATACTTGTATGCCGTAAACTCCTCAACACCTGACTCCATAGGAAACTCAAACTCGAAAGACCTTCCCTCTCTGAACTGTCGGCATCGGCTCTTGAGGTGCGATGATGTTCTCCCCAGGACCTGCCGCGGAGTTCGAGGACGAATCCCTGGACATCATGATGCTTAGCTTCTACACTCTACGCAGTATGATGCAACTCATGACAGCGATTCAGTCCTGTGCCCACAGGGCCTGCGCTTGCAAGCATTGATATCGCAGGCAGGTTATGGACTACAGCTCTAGCCTTTTTAGCAACTGCAACTGGGAACCAGAACCTCAAGCCGTTGAAGCCGCACAGAGCTGCTAGGACTCAGTGGGTGCGCAGCTGGCCAGCCGTGGGCCTATATCAGATCCCAACTACCTGCAACTTACGGAGACAGTAAGGGCGAGATGCGAGCACTTGTAGGACTCAGTTGTATGACAGATGTCATAGACAGATTGTCGGATGGCCATGAACTTGCGCTAGACTGGGGATGCTTTATCCATGGAAGGAGCAGGCTCTCCGTTTTCCATGTGTTGTGTAACGACCTCCCACTAGGCCTTTGCCTACTGTAGATGCGCTCGGCTGACACATCGTTCGCCAGAGATCAGAGCAAAGACCACGCTCACATGCATTGTAGTCCAACGGTTGACCACATTTCTCGCTTTTGGTTAAGGTGCGTATGTGTTTGTGCCTGTGTGCGGGCAGGTAGGTAGGAACCCCTGTGCTGCACGAAGGGGGCTTGACGGCTGTTGGCATGTCGCGTGATTGTTCATCATTGATTACTTTAGCTCCTCGACCCCCCGGCTCTGTGATAGCCGATGGGCAACTCATACTGGTGAGCCCCTTGCTCGTCGTCGGAAGCGATGCTCCGGAGGGAAAACCCACCCCCCGAAACTTCAGGAACCTTGCTCAACGAACGTGGTCGAGCTTTGTTTTCTTCGGGTGGGGCTTCAATCAACATCACCATCATCATCTGGACCGCGAATCTGCACTACCAGCGCGAGCAAGATGTCCAGATTCTTACAAATTCACACAAGCTGCGTTTCACTGGTGTGGTGTGGTCAGCTTTGTCGGGCCTGGTATTCACCTGACATCACCTGACACCCAGATTGACCGGACTACCTAGCATGTAGTCTGGATTTGAAACGAATCAAAGTCCAATTCTCAGAAAGCTTCTTTCAACTCAAGGTATAGGTTTCGGACCCTACCGACCAGGCAGCAAGAAGCTGAATCGAATAGCCTTGCCTGCCTTGTGCGAGTGTGAGAGTCGAAATCGAACAGCCGATGCCGACAACCGCAATCGCATACCCCCGCACGAAACTTGCAATTCTGGCCCACTGAAGTGCGGCAAGTGCTACTTCCGATAAGTTGATGTCTATGCCGTCTATGCATCGCCCAAACCCGACCTGTAGCAGTTTAGCAAACGTCCTACAAGAAGCAGTACTTCTTGTAAGGCTCTCGAAGCGTTGAAAAACAAGACACGGGACAGTTAGTGGGCAGTTATTCATGCGGCGGGTTGTTTGTGTCATTTTCGATACAGGATTGCTGGCAGGGTGCATTTCGCATCTGTAGATATCGTGGTCGTTCGCGTTCTGGGGCCTCCAAGATTCGCCCAGACGGCAGCACGAGACCAAGGTCTGTCTCCGGACTTCCTGAGTCACGCGGGAGACGCCGAGGTCGTTTGAAGCGGGTTTCGGTGGTAATATGGATCATGTTGGCGCCAAGTCATAGTGAACTGAAAGTAAAAACTACTTTGGCGATACTTCCAGTTACTGTACTCGTACCTAATTTTGCAGCAGGGACTTTGCAGATCCAGCTGCTTAAGCACTATAGGTCTCTGGAGGTCCATGGTATTTGCCACCTCGAAGGTTCCAGGCGCAGTGCATAAATTCAGCCAAGCGTTCCCGGCCTACTTTACATGTAAAGAGCGTTCTGCTTCTGACTGCTCAACCCGTTAATTCTAGAGCTCCTGCACCAGGCCTCCTCCTCGCCATCCCGTGCAACCGGAGGGTGGCAACCGTCGCTGAGGTGCCAATCTCTTTGCTGGAACAGTTATTGCTCTTACCCCCGTTACTAGTTTGCGGTGCTGATGATGCTGGTAGCGATGATCAGCAGCTGCAGCAGTAGCAGCCGACCCTGTTAGTCGGATCCTTGCAGCAAGCACAACAACAGTCACTCCCGAACGGAAATGCCAGGTCATCTCGGTCGTATGCACTGCAGAATGTAATTGAAGCCGATGCTGTAAGGCCTCGTCCAAGGAGAAGGCTAGTATTTCTAAACGATTATTTGCGACTCTTAGATATTCGTAGATTCGAGCATGGAAAGCCAAGCTCGTATACGTGCTGAAGTCGTCCACATTGGTTTTGCTGTAACTGCCGAGGCTGCCGAAGAGCTAAGCACGTTTCGAGTCGGAGCCTTTCGGCTCGTGGCTGAGTGTTCGCCATGCTTCTGTTATTGTATGTTACTAGACATGGATCTCAGGGCTACTGACTGAAGACAATTTTACAAGTGACGCAGGGGTAGTCCAAAGGTTCATGCGGGCTACGACTAGGTATCTCCAAAAGCTATTTCTAAGCTGGTATACCCTGCCTTTTGACGTAGGACGAAGGAGAAGGCTGCGAGGCTCACATCACGAAGCGTCATGTGGCCAATCTTTCTGTTTGAGCACGTCGCTATAAACTGAAGCCTTCAGGTTCCAGCCTTACTGTAGGCTTGAGGAGAATCCGTGCGCATTTTTTTCTGTAGATGCAAGCGGCCAGCGGCCCTGAAGGAAAATATTGCAAGCTTTGCTTGGTCCGAGCTTCCGGAAAACTGTTTCATTGAGGGCGAAGAGGCATGGAGGGACAAACTCTGTACTCTGAATGCACTCGACAGAAAATCTACGTAAGCACACAGGCAAGTTGTCGCCAGACAGGCAATCACAAAACCATAGGAAGTCTGCTAATGCCACGCAGACAGTCAGAGTTCGCATCATGGACATGTGCGATCGCCATGTTTCGTTGCTCACATACTTGGGTGTACCTGTGGGGTTGTTTTTGGTGATGTGGCGTGAATATGGAAGTCTGTCATGCAAACCGAGGAGCTGTTTTGTTATTTGCTTACAGTGGAGGATGTCTACAATATTCAACTACATACAGTAAGGCCAACCATCACCCCAAGTACTCTGCCATAAACCTGAAATCCTAAATCTAAAGCCTGTTTTTTGAGAAGAGCTCTCTAAAAAAACGGCTACTGAGCATAAGAGCGTAATTCAAACACAACTTGCCTACCCGCCCCACCCAAGCTCGAAAACGGTTAGAGCATGGCCCCCTGTCCGGTGGTGTGGGTTGTGGTTGTAGTAGTAGTCGCCGTCGTAGTAGTAGCAGTAGTAGGAGGTGTTGGTGTTGGTGTGGTTGTTTTTGTTGGTGGTGCTGGTGTTGGCGGCGGCGGCAGTGGTGGTGCTCTTGCTATTTTTCTGCTTCTTGCCATTGCTTTCGTTGGAGTTGTAGCTGTTGTTATTTTTATGGTTACCGTGCTTGTTTTTGTTGTTATTGTTATTGCCGGTAGTGGTTTTGCTGGCCTATCGCTCTTGTTCTTGTCGAAATGGCGTCCTCGTCATGGTCGTCGCCATCACTTCGATCGATCGCTGTTTTGTTCATTCGTGCGTTTCTAGCGGGTTTATGATTGCGCTGCGCTGTCCTCTGACATGATGCCCCCAAGGAGCACCGCCCTCTGAGCAGCGGGAACGTCATCTGGGCATCCGATGGCTCGGGACCCGATCGGTCGTTGGAAAATGTGTATCGCTAATCACTTGCTACCCGTCTTAAATCACACTTACCTTGTTGGTGGTTTGCGGTTACTTATTTTATACTGCAAGTGTGCGGCAGAGTTCAGCGGCTCGGGAGTGCCTCGGCAGCTGTCTTGGACCGTTTACCTCGGAGCTTTGCAGGGCTTCGGCACGGACCATACGCCTTGAAGGTTGATGTGCCCACACAGCACATCGGATTCTGAGTTCTAGAACTCTAGAACCTCCAAAGGCGACTTCAGTTATGGGGTTCAAGATGTCTTGTTCCTTTAGGTGGGTTGGCACCTTGCCGTGGGGTTTTGAACGGGCCTTATGCGATAATGAGCAGCCCCGCAGAAAAGTCGCCAGGCGGTGAGGCCAGCAAACGTGGGCTGTCATCGATACAAGACCGCTAATTAAGTCACGCAAGCTTACCATATCACTGCCGAGTCTCCAAGTAGCCACGGATCCGCTGGTACTTGTACGGACCGAGAAACTGCAACACAAGCTCCACGCGCTGCAGCCGCGTCGGGAAAGGGCGGGTGCAATGGAGCAGAGATGATCCGTACCGAAGCTTTCGACTTTCAAGCTCTGCGTCTCTCTCTGTACAAATTCGCTTCTGAAGGCCAAGGGTCAGAGAGAAAATGGTGGACTGGTAGAATCGTGGACCAGCTTCGCCTGGATTTTAGCCTATATCGGTATGTAGTGAATTCGCTCAAACTTTGGAACGCTAAGGCTAAGGCACTCGCAGTCACGCACCGGCAGAGTCGCTCCGCCGTGCGAATGTTGCTTGCAATTACGGGTGCAGGCTATGTACTAGGCATAGGTAATGGCCATAGCCCCTACCACGACTGGAGTTTCGACCCGCCCCGGCCAGGGAGAAGATTATTATGCCTCGCACAGCCTGTGCTGTCCCAGGATTCTCATTCTGGTTCATCTGGTGGCTTCTCAAAATTTCACAAGAAACCAGTTTCCAGATCGTTTTTGAGAAGCGCCGGTCCATCCCAGGGCATCAGAACGGCAGACATCTTCAGTCGCCTGCAC
>CAJNJA010005608.1:0-17574 GCA_905231915.1 Symbiodinium necroappetens
CCCCCCCCCCCCCCCCCAAGCAAAAATGGTCTGAGCCCTTGCATGCACCCAAAGCTGAATGACAATTGCTCCACGTGGACCTGCATCACCTTCGCACCACTATGCTCATCCTCAAAATAATGCCGCACCTCCCGGCCAGCAGCAAACTCCCAACGTTTGCCCGAGAGGCGGAAGAAGTGAGAAACATTCGAAGCGATGGTGCAATCCGGCGCAGTCCGACGCCGACGCATGCCAACAACGTGAAGTTTCTGATGTCAGAGTTGCAACTGGGAAACTCCAATGCTGCTGGGAGCACAACCCGCCTCACAAGCATAGACACAAACGCCTTCCCCAGACTTTCGCAGCATGGCAGCGAATTGATGCCTGTCAGTCCGAGAAAGTTGCAACCGAAGTCGCAACATGCAAAAGCACAGTGAGC
Organism: Symbiodinium necroappetens; assembly: GCA_905231915.1. Classification (NCBI taxonomy): domain Eukaryota; class Dinophyceae; order Suessiales; family Symbiodiniaceae; genus Symbiodinium; species Symbiodinium necroappetens. Next base: position 419 of record CAJNJA010005608.1, read on the forward strand.
CGTCTTGACCTGCTCTGAAGTGTTAGCAGCCTCTGCAGTGTGACACTTTCTTATTATGTGCATCATGGCACTGTTCTTGCTTAAGCGGGATGCTTACGACGCACAGCATAGATGCTGAAACTTCGTAATGCTACCATAGTAGGCTACGTGAAGAGGCAGGCGTCATGGAGTCGCATCCGGCGGGGTCCTATGTTGACTAAGACTTATAGACCAAGAGCAGGACTGGATTCCACGGTTGCCGAGTCGCCGGGTTGCAGCCGCCGAAGAATGCCACCGAGCAGAGGGCCACATCCACTGCAGGCACCAGGAGAAGCAGCAAGGCCTGGCGTATCACACTTGCATGCTTTTCTATTCGTAAAAATTTTGTTCGGTCGTTTGACTGAAAAGTTCATTTGTGCTATGGGTGCTATTGATCTGATTGAACTAGCCGCTAGCCCTGGAAGAGGAGCACTCGCGCAGTCAAGGTTATCTGGCCGGATCTGTGGCCAAGCTGCAAAGCACACAGCAGCCCCGACGAAGCCATGGTCCTAAGTTGCATAGAGTGCCGGACAGGCTCAATGCCGGCAAACATCACAGACCGGGACAAGAGATGGCCAAAGCAAGCGCAGAAGGGCTTGAGCGCCAGCTGGAACGGAAAATGCACGCCTTGCACTTATGAATGATCGCGGCGAGTCTCCCATAGTGAAGCGATCAGCAGGATGATGGACATCCGGGCGTCGAGGCCGATCATAGGAAAGGTGACCTACAATTGCACTACATTTTCAGAACCGCAAACATCCGGCCAACCCATACCCTCCTGAACCCGTAACAGAACATATCGGCGAGCCTTCATCAGAGGTAGCAAGGCCAAGCCTGCTACTGTCCCGACTGCCAGGACACCCGCAACCAATGACAAAGCCTTGCAACCAGAGGCAAACAAGCAGATTTAGGATGAATTTGATGAGATTCACAGGGCATGGCTGACTTCATGTGCATCTGATGAGACCGGTCAATACACCGAGGCTCTGACACATAGCCCAGCAGTGGCACCACTGTCGCTGTCCTCATGGACATCTTCCGACTCCTGCATGCTGGTGCGCCGAGAAAACAGGGAGGGAAGGAATTGCAACCGATCCTTGCAAACCAACTTTCGTAACTCAACTGAGACAAGCAGAGCGTCCGCGTTGTGGTCTGCGGGCAGGGGAATCAGCAGTGCGCCGACGACGCTCAACACCTAGTGGTTGATGCTGATCAAGGCTGCTAATCGCCGATGCATGCACACCAGCACTATTCACTGTCAGCACATGCCGCGGCCGTGAACTGAGTGCGGGACACAATAGCTCATGAAGTAGTAGAAACCATCATGCAGCTTGATCTGGGCACGACAAACACTGCTTCCAGTTCCAAATCCTAGTTTCTGCTGTTGCATGACGTCGTTGCCTCCAAGTACAAATGTGGTTGGCAGAACAACCCACAGATTGTGCCAGCGGTGAAGACATCCACTGTCGCCCACTTTGAGATCTTCTGAACAGCCCTGCCAACCATTTTTGCAGCAAACTCAATGCACCCGAGATCTTGCAAGCTCCACATGTAGTGCTGCAGAAGGGCAGTCGCACACATGCGACATGTTCGAGTCGTGACTGTTGGCATTACACAGAAACATCAACCCCAGAATATGTGGCAAAGTCAAAACGGCCTGACTGCTCCGGGCGAAGAGAGCCCCCGAATTCTCAAGGCTGGATGTGCGTAGCTAATGAACACGACCAGCTTCGCAAATGGCATAAGAACCTTAGACTGTTTCCGGAAACTCGCGTCAAGACTCTCTTGCAAGTTCCCACAGCCACGAACACCTCGAAGGCTTGAATCTCTGACCTGAGGCGTCTGCAGAATATCCCAGAATGATGAGAGCTGGCAGCAACATTCCGTTCTGGAACAACATGACAATCAAGCCCAAGGTGGACTTCTCGACGTCAAGCACGACCTCATTCGAATTGGCTCCACGGCAAACTGCCGTTTGAGGTTGAGGGTAGCGTGACTTCCCAAATTCAAGTCAAGCGGCACTGGCACCAACCACAGCTTTCGCAGAAAACATTTTAGTGACAATACCTTCAATGGTGCGCAGCAAGGTCAAAATCTCCGGCAGCAGTTGCAATTTGAAGCGATGACCAACGGATCCCGATAGCATGGCAACTATGTACACTGCAGACACGGTGCCGGGAATTAAAAAGGCATATGCGGCCGTAAGCGCCTCAGCTGACATCTTGCATGGCAAGTTGTGTAGCATGGGGCACCACATTGTCATCAAGCCCAGGCAACATCCGAGGCACAGGCTATCAAGCAAAGCAGTGTTTTCATTGAGATGACCTTGGCAGCAGCTATTTCACTCGCAACAGTTTAACAGAGGTGCCGCAAAACCGGGATCTTCAGTTCTGCCACGCAACAAACTTTGAAGAGTCTCCATTGCGCGAATCCAGCGCCACGTTCCCGAAGGCCTAGGCTTGCAGGCGCCGGCATGGCAGGGACTGCATCTTTGACATGGGCAAGGAACCCAAAACCCTATAAATCACAAGCCCTGTACTTTAAATAAACCCTGTCCATGTCTGCAAAGGAATGCAGCGTGTAGGTGCACTCAGGCTGCTGCCTGATCGTCGCTGAGCAGACGAAGGTCTGTCTCCGGAGAAAGCTTCGGATCTGACAGAGTGCACTACGGCTCAGGATAAGCATAAGGCTAGCGAGGGCCTTAATTCCTTAATTATGACAAGAGGGTCTTGTGGGTACAATCAAAGGCTCATGCGGGGGCTGTAAGGAGATATCATAAAGAAAAGATGATCATCAAAACCATGGGGTCAATATGCACAGTCTCCGAGCTCTTGTCTTAGAGGGCTTACAGGCTGCACCGCAACAAAGCTCCCATGGTGCAGGATGCTCAATGGCACGTCACCTTCATCAGAAGAAGCTTCATCTGAAGAGACCTGTTGACGCATGATCAACATCCACCTGAGAGGGATATCGACATGTTCTTGCTCCAGCACGTCGAGTGATCGCCAAACCTGGGAAAACTGACCAGGCCCCGGGCAGGCCAATTGCTAAGCCGAGCCAGAAGAGGCCTCGCTTCCAGTCACTTTTTTCCATCTTCCCAAAACATCTCGAAACTTCCAGCCGCCAGGATGCTACAAGGCATCATTCCAGCTCCGGCAATGCAAAGCAGCAGCCAACCTCATCGAGACCCCCTCCGGAAGCTGAAATCACATCTGCCACAGATTGACAGGCTGAGCTGCTGAGCTTCGTGCCTGCGGCGACTGATGCTGGAACGTCTTGTCCAGACTTCCTTCGATCACAGCTTTGGAACTACCAGCTGCCAGTTGATGCAATGCTGCATCTCTACTGAACTTTCGCTCTCTTTCGTTGTCCCGGCTGCCGTCTGAACGCAGACAGGAGGTTGCCAAGAATGGCAGTCAGGCACCTTGAACTCGACTCTCTAGACTGTGCTAAATATGCTTCAAACACCAGGCGCTTTCGCCAGGGCAGCTGCACTGAACAAGATGTCCAAAAGGCTGCCGACCGCTGAAAGAAAGCCGCGCGCTGCGTCACGTCCTGCCAACATCCATACTGCACTCGAGCACGTGGGCCGCACATATTGATGCACTCCGCAAACCTGCATGATGAGGAGGTCGGGCGCTGGCATCGAACCTCGCAAGCACCCTTGCGCAAGAATGACGTCAGCTTCCAATCTAACCCCAGCCTAGCAATCCTTGATGAAGACATTGCATCAGAGGGTCTCGGAACTCCTGGGCAGGGCAGCAGCTTCGTCCGGTCAGTACCCCAAATTGGCGGGGACTGCCCGGCACCTGGCTGCTCAAAGCTACCGCCAGTTGGAGTGCCTGGGATCACCACCACGGCAAAGCATGACAAAGCCATCTTGAAGCCACAGATACAAGCACTGCTTTTCCTTTAGGCTTCAAGTTGGACTGCAGTCCCGGGGCTGCATAGATTTGCAGTTGAACTCCCGGGCAGAGTAGGTCGCAGATCATGGCCACTCCGGAGGCTCCATAGCTTCGAGATGGCGTCGGGCAGCACTCAACTGGCTGCTACAGAAGAACATACTTTCATAATCTATGATATGGTCCGCTATACAAATCTCAACTATCATATGCTACACAGTTTATACCTGCAGCTTGCCATCCTGCTCGGTTGGAAGTCTGAAGGTCAGGTCACGCAGCTCGGCCAAGAATGTCTGGGAGTGTAAGACTTCAAGTGAATGGTGACCGCTAGCCCCTGAATGCCCCTGAATTCCAAGGCCTGAGTCGTACCAGCTTCTCCTGCAACGCACAGGCTAACCCTGAGTTCGTCATTCCTCAGGTGGTGGGCAATGGCGTCCTGGGGCTTGTACTCAAAGGTGGACCAGTGACCCTCGAAATAGGCCTGCCATGACGGAAGTGACTTCACTGTGCCACTCATGTCACTTGCGCACTCTGATATTGAAGTCCTGGAAATCCTCCGCATCCCAGACAGGCTTTCCCATCACCTGATTTGCACAGAAGGATGCACTGCCAGTAGTACAGTAGTAGGTCTGCTATCTACAACGTTTGCAGTGCTGAATCACTTGTCTCTGTCACCTCACGGGCTTGGATCTGGCTCACTTCACCGGTGGCCTCTTTGAAATGGCTCTTGACAGCTTCGTCCTCCTGCAGCTTGGAAAGGTCGATCCTCAGGTGAATGGAGCAGTGTCAGCCTGCTGCAGCTGTGACGCCGTTCCTAGCTCAAGCACCCTGGTAATCTCAGATACTGACCAGGCACCGGGCTCTTCCGCACCTGAGTTGCAATGCACGTCTTGCGCTTCATGCTCCTGCAGTGCGCAAACCAAAAGGTTCCTCACAATTGTCTTGAGCTGTGCTTTGGCAGTGAATGCTTGAGGGTCTGAGCAGGAAACTAAAAACGGGCTCTAAAACCTCATCGAGGTTGATGAACTTGAACCTTGCAGGAGCGCATTCTTCGACTGATCCCCACTGTCTCTGTTCACCGAGCTGTGGGCATGGATTGAAAGTCGACGAAAATGAAGTCGAGCACCCGATCCTGCAAAACACTTTCAGCCTTGCAACTTGTCACCTTGTGTCGAGTCGGCACCTCAGCTTCTTCCAGGAAGGGAACTACCTGAGCTTGCCACAATCCCCGCGACCACAACGCCGTTAAAACACGATGCAGGGCCAAAGCCCAGCAGCATGTGCCGAATCGAAGAGTCTCAGGCTAGGACCCTTAGAAATGTTGGGGGGAAGTATGCCAGGTAATGCCTGTCACCCGGGGAAATCACTGGGTTCTGCTAGGGCCTTGCCTGTTGTTGCAAGCAGCCCTTAGAATGAAATTTGGCAGGCTTGCCCCCGCTGGCTTGCCGTTTCAAAGCGAAGCCTGGGTTGCAGGACTGCCCTGTATGAGTCTCGGCTGCTCTGGCTAGCAGGCAGGCAGTGCCTCAGAACTCGCGTCATGCTGAGTTTACGACGCGCCCTCGCATATTGGACTGGCCTCAGCTCAGACATTTCCCTAGCTTCCTCTCATCGTCTTTTTGGCATGTCACCGGCATACACTTCCTGCATGCGAACGCTTCGTTTGCCACACATTGTAGTGTAGCGCCGAAGAATACTGCAACTGAGCTTGGTTTGCGGCCTTGGTGACAAAATTGACGCTATCGACCTCTCGCAGAAACTTCATGATGCAACCGAACATGCAATCATGATAGCTTAGCTTGCCCACACAGCAACAATCAGACTGCAGTGTAGGACAAGCAACAAAACTAAATCAGATCTTGCAATGGCGATCAGAAAGAACCACAATGTACCACAACAATGAAGCAAGGACGTCTATAAATGCCAAAAAACGACAAATCAGGCAATTGTGGCTCACAGACATAGACACACCCACATGTTCGGTGGCTTGCTTGCTTGCTCTCTGCCCTCTATTGACATAGGCGCTACTTAGCGTTCCAGGTCATTCCAGTGAAGCTGTTTTCCCAGCCTTCTGCCCCTTGTTTGCGGGCGCAAGGCCTCGCTACAAGTCCGCTCATGTTTACAATATACAAAACCAAAACCCGTCCGGAACACGAGAGGCTAGCCCTCTTCGCTTCAGCTGTCTGAGACACGTGCGAACTTCGCTGCCTTGCGCCAAACGGAGCGCCCCATGTGCCCCTCTATCCATAATCGCTCTAAGTGTCTCTGATGAAAAAAAGGTTGCAGAAGGCCAAGCTTCTGGCCGGCCGCACCCGCAGTTTTGGCCTTTTGCGGGTCGAACGCGATGTTGAGGCCACCAGCCCGACCTCCAGCCGCCCAACGCTTTGGGGTTTCTCCTCTTCAACAAGAGAAGGACGTGAGGAAGGGGCCGGCAGCAGCCCCTCTCTTGTCGCCACGTGCTTTGGACCCAAGCCCACGTATTCGACACATGTTGTTCACCTGCGCCGTCGTGCGGCTTTCAGCTGCTCCGCAAATTTACGTGTCATGATCACCATTAGACATGCCACATTGCGAGCGGTGACCGTGAGCTACGTGAAGTCGGACACTGCCTCGGGCAGCCACCACAGTGCGAGCTTGGTTCCGGTGAAGAACGTCTTGAAGTCCGCATCCGGTGCGTCTCCTCCCGGGACCGACCAGAAGATGCTGACTGGAGCCTGCGACCAGTGGAGGACCTCTGGAGTGAACGACAACTCGGCGGCCCAGACCTGGACCAAGTGCGGATCTCACTCAGAAAAAATCCCCCGGCTGGAACTCACACAGGATCACACAATGCGACTGCGAGCCTCGGATGAAGCTCTCAGGATGGCCGACAGGCTGCATCATGAATCTGAGATCGGTAGGACACACACACATATCAAACTCGTGCCATTTGGTGCTGCGCAACAGGCAATGTACCGCACAATGCAGGGTGTAGGTGATTGCGCGACGCAGCGGAAGCTGGGCTCTGCACTCTTTGGGTATCTCCACCCTTGGAGCCGATCTTGGCTTTGCTTGAGCCTTTCGTTTCCTGTTGCACGGCTTCTTCTGCGTTTATGCGGTGATTGCTACTTGTGCTACTACTTCCTCAGTCCTGCGATTTGTGCGACATTAAGCATCGGAGTGTCAGAACTTTAATCTGATGTTGAAATTAGCGCCCACTGACAGGTCCTGCTTGAAGCTGCACGCTGCAAGTCGTAGGTCTCGCGCCTTGGTGCCGAGAGTTGACTGACAGGCGATCAAAGCTCTTGCTCACCTTAGCACATGGCTTGATTGGATTTGTCACGATCTCGTAGGCCGTGTTCAGCAACCGAATCTTTTCCTCACTGGGCCATGATGCAAGAACTGCAGAAGCTGTCACAGAGGCAAAGATCGCACCTCTGCGGTCTCACGGTCGGCAGGGTTTCGATCTGGATGCCATTGAAGCACTAGGCGGCCTCGAATGAGCGAAGCCCAGGCACTGAGCCGCCAATTACTGCCCCTAAGACCGTTCACACAAATTTGGGTCAAGTCACGGTATGCTTTCTTGATGGTTGCCTCATCAGCATCCTCCAAGGCTTATACCCAAACTGTAATGTACAAAGGTTCGGAGTGTCGGCACTGAAGTCCTCATGTATCTCAAGTGCTGCATAGTAGTCGGGTAGCGCCCTTCGAAGCGTGGGCGCTGTCATGGCATTTCTCTGAGACTTCCTTGAAGAAGATGGGCGGGCTTTGCAAGTGGAGGAGCGGGCTGAACACCTCTGCGTCTGGTGGTCTGCATCTTAAACTGCTGAAGGTGGTCTACGAACGTCAGCATTGACAGCCACACATCAGAGTGTTCTTGCTTGTCCTGTTAGCTTGTTGCGGCAGGTGATCCAACTTTAGACACGACACGAGGCATACCTTCATCCCGCATACTAAGGATTTGAGTCTACATGTGGCATGCTTCTCGAGGTTGCTCCACGTTGCTTTGCTTCGTCTTCTCGCTAGCTGGTTGACCAAGCCTCGCTTAGTCGCTCACTGCAGGGAACCAACCACATACATGGTACTCTCTCCCTCTCTCACATCTTGGCGGTTTAATTCCTGCAACATAAGAAATATGAAGGACAGAACGATATGCCAAACACGAAACAGCATCATGCATCCCTGTTTCCTCACCGTGCACCGACTTTCTGCGAGGAAAGGCGAGGGAAGGCCACTGGCAGCGAAACGCGGGCTGTTTAGATTGGGCTTCCCGTTCGGTCAGCAATGAACCTCCTAGATCGCTGTGTTCTCCAAAAACAGGATCTTCGTCTCAAAAAGCCCCTCGAATGCAGCGTGGGTGTCCAAGGTCGCTGCACAGCGCACGCTGTGCTTCGCGGAGCGCTAAGCTCTTTGGCCCGAGCTCCCGAGCTTCAGGCGACTCTGCTCATGGCGGTCGCCGGCAGTTTCGACTCCTGAAAGTTTTTTCCGTGGGTCGCAACAGCTGCTTCAGCTGTCCCGAACCCAAAAAATCGGAGGAAGCACATAGATGTGCTGATCTCTTTGCCAAAGCGCGAAGGTTGAAACCATGGGCCCCTAGTATGGGCCCTTAACCCTTGGATCCTTATAAACCTGCTACATACCCTGTATGTACAGGGTCCCTAGAAAGGCCAAAGGGGCCCATACTTCTAACCGTTTGCCTTCCTCACAGCAAACTTCTGTTTGAAGCTATGGGCTCGGACTGGGCCAGCACACCTAGCAGATATCGACCTCAAACCTCAATTTGCTCACCGAGATCATCCGTCAGCAGCTGTAAGTGCGGTCGTTGAAGTCACCGCCTCTGCCAATCTCTGTCCAAAATGACAATTACGAAACCAGCGCGGCGCCCGCGTCCACTTGTTGAGATTCATGCTTCCGCATGCTCAGATACTCAAGGCTACAAACATCTTGCTCGACAAACCAAGGGGCCGTGGCCGTCGGTGAGGAAACAGTCTGCAGGCTGCTCCCCCCCTTGCAGTGCAGCTGGCAAAGACCGTCCAGGAAGACAGAAAGCACCCATGATATCACATGATGAACGACAAGGAACGCATTGGCACACCATGTACACCATGCGACCAAGAGCAGACCAGGTGTCAACAAAGGCTTCCATGATCCGAAAATACAAAAAGCGACAGCGCCGAATGTTCGCTCTTACGACCCCATTGAAAACAACGATGGCTTTCCAGCTTGCAGGCTGCTTGCAGGCTGCTTGCCTGGGGCGAGCGACAAACGTCTCAACCAAACGCGCCTGCTTATTTGCCGGAGCCTTGCAGCAATGCATAGATACACACGTGCATAAATGGATACACACATACACGGACACATGGAACTATAATACAGAATATGGGGGAAGAGAGAGAGAGAGAGAGAGAGAGATGGTTGCAAAACTATTGTCTATTAGTCTATAATACCTGTCACCTTCCCCATACTTATCTCTTGTCTATCTATCCAGCAGTTTGGTTGTTTCTGAGATTATCTATGTGAATATTGTGAATTTCTTATCCTTCCTTGAGGATTGTTTCTTTCGTTCATTTCCATTTGCTTGCTCGCGCATTGGTTTGCAGTGTCTACATTGCCGACACGTGCTTTTGCATGTTTTTGCCAGCGCATGTCTTTCTGTCCACGTTTCTGTGCTTGCTTCACAGGGCTCGGCGATGAGCCCGATAATAACGATCTTCTGCTCGGAGGACGCGGGATGATGCCACATTTCTTGTCTTTTTCCAATGACAACAGACAAGAGCATATGCAAGTCCCACGGTAACCTCTCAGGCTCACAACATCCTGGGACTGTCAGCTTGGAGCTCTGTCGGAGCAGCCTTGGCCCTGCCGAGAGCAGCCCTGAACTCCCAGCTGTGACTTCTGAGCTGGGTTCCTCAGACTGGGCTCCCGGTTGCTGGGTACGATGTCTACCTTTTGTCATGCTGCGTTTCTCGTAGAGTTGGCCGTCGATCTGTGCAGATCAACACAGGGGATATTAGACATCGACGGTTGCCAGCTGCTAGACTGCTGGGTCTGCTCAAGCACAGCATCTCACAGTCTCTTGCTTCACCCAAAAGCGCGGCATGGTTGCATTACATCCGTAGCTACCCGTGGCCAGGGAAAACGTCGCCTTCGATGGGTTCCAAACAATAGGTCTGCAGCCCGCGAGCTCGGGGAAAACGACTCTGTGACAGCTGAACGTCGAGAAACACATCAAGCTTTGCATCCCTGCCAAACATTCATTTCGAGCACGAACACCTTTGTCAACACCAACCGAAAATGTGTCTTCCGCCTTCCCTTGCAGGCACAGGAACGACTGCAACCAAAGTTGTGCCGAAATCCCACACTTAGCAATGCTGCAAGATAGGGGTAGCTTGCTTACGCACAAAAATTACCAAAAAAAACAGTATGGAAATAGCAGCAAACTCGAGCAGAGACCCGAGAACAAGCCATGCGGCGGGCTCTGTGTGTTTGTTCTGACAGGCTATGCCAATTGAAATGTGTTGGTGAGGGTATACAAAGTATACACAGCTACCATTAGATGCATGTGTGTGCTTCTGCCTCTCATATGTGCGAAGACTGCACGGGTATGCATGCTTGCAATATACACCAATACCGCCAATACCTGCAGACTCTAGACCCATTGCAATGGTGCTTGCAGACATGTATCAACGGCAGGGGCAAACACAAACAGGCGCACACCTACGCACGTTCGTACATGCATCCGATGAACTACATTCACTGGATCTGGGAGCTCAGTTCACGCTGTTAACGGGATCCGACAGGCTGAGGTCTCCGCGTAGACTGCCGACCCATTCCAGATGACTGCCATCCTCCCAGCGCCCCAGTCGCACCTGCGGCAAGCTGTCAGCTCTAAGAGATGCGATCGTGTGCTCTGCGCACGCTGATACACCGTAGTATGCGAGACCATGTTTCTATGTTGGCCGAGTCATGCAGCGCAACGTTCCCTCGTGCGCGACAACGGACTGTAAGCATCTATAAACCTCCATTAGTGCTATGGGCCACGAATGGCCGCGATATACCCAAGGCCCTCAGGAGGCCATGAGCCTTGCCGTCAAGGTTCTTGTACCTTGCCACGCCATGTTGCTTGCCTGCAGGTTTGGGGGTGGCAGGATCTGCTTTTACAACGGCCTTGCCTACTCGTCACAACGACATCTGGTGCTCTGCTCCCTCATCCCTCTGATGGGAAGGAGGTCCTCAGACCTTGTAGCCACTGACCACTGTACTGTGCCCCTGAGGACCAGCGAAAGCATCCCTCTCCATGCTTGTGATCTCGGATGTAATGACCCTGGTAGCAGCGCCCATCCGGCCAGGTCCTAGGATCTGATTCTCGAATGAAGCTGCCATGAAGACCTGCGCGACAGCACTTGCTCAGGGCCGGGCATGATGCCCCAGCCATGAAGCTTGTTCTTGTCCCATCCCCCCTTGTATCGGCGACCGTCTTGCCACCTCAGGGGAGGCAGGCACCGAAGTCAAGGATGCGCTGAGATCATCGCAGGACACGGCCTGTAGTCACCAGACCCATGGAAGCAGTTGTTGCTGAAGGATCCCTTGTATATGGCGCCATCAGACCAGATGAATTTACCATGCCCATCCTTGGCGCCTGCGCAATACATGCCCTCAAATCCTTGGAGACAGCATGAAACATCTAAAACGTGCTGTAGACACTGAGCCAAGTTTTGCCGACTTCTTGGTACCAGCGCACCCCTAAGCCCCAAGCCCGACATGTAGAGAAGAGTTTGTCCAAGGCTCGGGAGCCGTCGGGCCAGGTTTCGATTCCATAGCCGTGTTGGAGGTCATTGAGCCACTGGCCCTCGTAGGAACTCCCATCTCTGCGAGTGAAGATGCCGAAGCCTTCTGCTCGCTCATTGACCCATTGCCCCTCGTAGACATCGCCCGATATGTATGCCAACCGACCCTCGCCATTGGGCTTGTCATCGACGAAATTGCCCTCGAAGCGGCTTCCATCCTTGCTTCGAGTGTGACAAGAAGGCCGAAGAAGCTTACAATGCACAGCTCGATGCCCAAACCGTGCTTCAACGCTGGCTTCCAGAGGCTCACATTTAGGCGGGCACTCGGCTCATTTCTGTCTGGCACCCGTTGTCAGACTTAAACCACAACCAAGCACTCGAAACTGCCATCTGCCACGCCACGGGTTGCTCGAGGATGCCGTAGCCTTGCTTCTGATCATCGACCCACATGCCAGTAAATCGGAAGCCACCCTCCAGAATGACTGTAGAGCCATCCTTAGCAGGACAATACAGTTACAGCTGGTAAGACTGCCTTGCTCCGGCGGCAACCCAATTTTTGCTTTTCGCAGGAACTGCTGAGCCTCTTTGGGCAGAGGTCTGCGGCCGGGGTGTCGGACCACACACATCTCTCAATCAAAGTCATAGCAAGGGAATCCTGCCATGCGTGTATCTCCACGGGCCGCACAAATCACAGAGCCCCAAAAACAGGCAGCACCGGCAAGGCCCTCGAAAAGCGAGTATGGTCGATCTGCCAGCTGAGACAAGTCGTCTTGATGCTCGCAAGCAAATACGGCGAAGTGCAGCGCTCGATTCAGCCACACTTCGTCCCGCGTCTGCCTGTAGAGGGCCAGAAATGCGAAACCATTTCCAGGTGTACCATGACAGAGTCCAAGCCCCTTTGTGTTCAGAAGCCCCCTCCTCCAAATCACGTGGCCCAACTCCTGGGCCTGCTGCAAATATCGTGGCTGTTTGTAGACGCTGGCTAACCGCAGCATGAGGGGCACTGCGCCAGTTGCGCCATGGCAGAACTGAACCAAGCGATCCCTGTCACTCCCCAGAGACGACGGCAAGTTCCCACTCACGAACCGCCCATCCAACAATTTGTCAGCACTCTGGCAGATGAGGTTTGCAACATCGGACCCCGCTGCTGCAAGCTCTTCTGGCAGCTGTACCAACGTGTGGAGAATGCCTGCAATGCCATGAGCACCTCCCAGGTAACACTTGTCATGCCACTCATAGTAGAGTGGCCAGCCTTCCTGCGAATGGCGCCGTCCCGATTCAACCACTTGCCTGGAAAAACGCAAGTCATCAATGAGTGCTTGCGTTGCCGGTCTCTAGATATGCACGTATGTATGTACATGTATGCATGTGTGCATACGTATATCTACATCTATATTCCGTCTCTATCTCTATCCCCATCCCTGTCGTTATCTCTATCTACCTACACACACGCACAGACACACACTTGCTACAGTGTGGCATTCGCTTGGTGTACTTTGGAACAGTCCGACGAAAGCTTGCAGCCCTGTCAGCGCCTGCATACACACGTGGGCTTTGAAAGCTAAATGCCGTGCCTCACAATCTCTGTCGCTGGCTCGGCTAGCAGTTGCGGGTCTTTGAGATGTTTCCGTAGGAAAAGCACAACACCCAGAAAGCCGCAGCGGCCGTAGAGCACCTCACACTCTCCTTCCGGCAAAGCACAGGCAAGCTCCGCCAGCCTCTCCACCCTTCGGACACACTCCTGCACCTTCTCACAATCAGGGTGTTACAAATAAACATTCAAAAGGCTTAACTTGTGGTTCTGTTTACAAACTTCCGCTCCTTCTCCTGCTCTTGGCAGAGTTGGTGCGTCCAGGCCTGCAAAGCAACGCAGCCTGCCAGACCTTCCAAGAGAGTGACGCGCCGCGCATCGGACGATCTTTCTGCCTCTGCCAGGATGCGGGCGCTGTCCACGCAGGAAGAGGATGGATCATGGAGGCCACAGGCTGCGAGGTGCAGTAGCGTGTACGCCACTCCGCCGGCACCCGTGTAGACACTCCCCTCAGCTGTTTGCTGTCAAGATTGCTTGTGTTCGTTGAAAGCTTGTGTTGTACCTACTGGTCAGCTGGATCTAGACATGCGAATATTCCTACAAGTACAGATTGGGGTTGGGCCCTCAGGAGTTTCTTCGCCCAACCTCTCCTTGCGATGCTTGGCCCGGGAAAGAGATGCCGTGAGCGTCGCCAGGGTCCTGCGCAGCTTGACCTCCCAATCTACGGGCCTCGAGGAGTCATCCAAGTCATTGCGGAAGTGGCGCCCGTCCTCCACCTCCATCTTCTTCGCTCGCTCTCTCTCGCGCTCTCTTTCGCAAGGGCTGGGGGAAGGGGTTCGACCTCTCTCTACATGTGAGTGCGCCCCACTCATCGTGGGTGCATATCGTGGGTGCCAATGGAGACAGTCTTGCTTGCTTGCTTGCATGCTTGCTTGCTGGGGACACACAAACACACACGGACTCGCGCTCTCTATCTTGCTTGCTTGCTTGCTTGATTGCTTGCTTGATTGCTTGCTATCTCTCTCTCTCTCTCTCTCTCTCGCTCGCTGACTTGAGCCGCAAGGCACAGGTGAGGTTCTGAGAGCACATTCACAACGAGAGGCGGGACCTCCTTTGTACCTCCTTTGTGCACGCAGGCTGCAGCTTGGGGTGTCATAGGCTTCTGCACTGTCGCAGCTTGACATCAACCCTTCCCGAACTCTTTGCTGCGGTGCAGCAGGTCACCTAAATCTTTCCTGTAGTTTCTGTAGACTGGCCGGATTATTGACTGAGGGAAGTGAGGAGCCTTTCGAATGGAAGTGATGGAAGCTGTAACAAGACCAGCACTGTCAATCTCCAAGAGTAAGAAGAGTCTAGTAAGAAACCCAACGTCAATAGTAATAGGCTAGTTATTGCTACTGCCTGTCTGGGCTCAGGCTCACAAAAGCCTAAAACCACTGCCGACACTTCTGCATTTTCGGGGCGACCTGCTTGGCACAGCTACCTGTGATTTCTTTGCCGAGTGTCTTCCGCCAAGCTTTCTGCTCCGAGGGTGGGCTGTGCCTTGACAACAGTTTTGCCTTCAGGCACGGTGCCTCAGATTCTTCGAGAAGCCACAAGCAGGTGCGTTTGCCGAACCCTGTGTCTGTCACCCGTGTACCAGCGCTTCAGGTTAGACAAGTAGGTGGTATACATCGTGGCTGTATGTCTTTGATTTTATTTTGGCATGCCAAGGAACTATGCTCCACGACGCCATGGGCTGAGTTGTCGTTGCAGACGCAGGAACAGTTTCCCATGGCCACACATGGTCTACACGATTTGCGAAGGAGCTTTCTTCCTTGGCCTATAACTCCTGTGCCAGCATGGCAAACGCGTATCTCCGGGACCTTCTGTTGCCAGAAGAAGAGTGTCAATACTTTTTTTGTGTGTTTTTGGGACCCAGCGGCGGGGGAAGGCCATCACCGATCTGAGTTGCGAGTCTCTATCCAAGACCCTTTGTTCATTGCAGTCTCATTGCACATGCAAGGTTGACGCTGCTTGTCTTGGCAGCTTTTTGCCATGCTGCGGGCATGCATGCGACTTGTACACAATGCAATGCTCTGTGTTTTTCTTCAACAAGACCGACCTGAAGAAAGATAACGGGCATGCAAAGACATGCAAGGCAACCAGAAGTTCGCGCATTTTCGGTCGAGTGCCGGTCGCATGGCCAAGCACCACCTGCCAAAGATGATACAACCAATACGTGCCGACTTCTTGGCCAACATCTGGTCAGTCATGTCCCACTTGCACTTCATCCGCACCTGCTGCACCTGGTCATGATCCACGCAGCCGCTGCGCTGATCACGCTTCAGTTGCTGGTGCTCCTTCCATGAGGGAGCAACCGGTATGACTCAGCTCGTATCAAATCGTGAGCTTTCGTCCGGTCCTGGGACACAAGCTGAAGCAGAACATCCACCTGTCTCAAACAGATTTGGTGGTTTCCGATCCTTCGTCTTTGCACCGGGACGCGCACAACCAGTTGAGTGGCGTCTGGACCTGGGTGAATGGCAGCTCAACGGTAGCATCCTCTCGCACACTTTGACTTGGCTCTGGGCTTGCGTGGTGGACGTTTGCGTTGTTAGCACCTGGCTCCTGCTTTGAGGCAGAGCACTGATCCCGTCACCCCGTCCATGGAGGTTCGTACAGACAGCCAGGAGCCGCTCCTCGAAGCTTCGGAACGCGCTCCCGTCTTGGAAGCTCCGACACTGAGGACTGGTGCCTCGGCCCGCAATGGACAGCTCTGATTTTGCTCCTATCTCTACCTGGTCCAATTCTCGGAAAAGTTGTCTCTCGCAGCTTCGAGGCCACAGGCAATACGTCCTTACCCTCCGTGCACACGCGCGCTTGGTCACTTGGCCAATCTTTTTCGTTCTTTCCATTCTTCCCCCCGGGCAATTATGAACTCCATTGTTGGGAGGGTAGTTCTGGGCACGTGGATGCTCGTCAGTGAGCCCCTTCCCCATGCTAACCCGACCGATGTAGTTGCAGCAGCAACGGCATAAATCTACTCCGTACCAGGGGGTTCCGGGTTCCGCTCTTACCAATTCCTTCGCTCCTTATTCCTTTGTCTACATCCCCCCGCAGACCCAGGGCTCGTCATCACGTCGCGAGAAATGATGGAAGCACTCGACCTGATCCATCACCCTATTCTGTAGACGTGGAATTATTCGGATGTAGTTGCATCATGGCACTGGCTCGTCTGCTTTGCATACGGCTTATCCAACTGTTCAGTCGCAACAGCTGGCTCTGCTGTAGGCCCCTTGCAGACTGCATTAACTAGGTCGTAAACGCCTTCGTGGAAAAAGTTTTGCCTGCAGCAGCAAGAAAAGGCGATAAGATCTGCGGCTCAGCGTCGCTGCCTGCCCTTTCCTCTTCGAGCTCTTCGATGCGCCGTTGAGCCTGAAACAGGTTGCAAGCTCTGTTTTCAGCAACCATTGCAAGATGGCATGACCCAAGAGAATGCTGCTGCAGTCCGACCCCATGCCTCTGCCAGCTGAGTCTTCAGTGAGGCGTTCTGCTCCTAGCAAACTCTGAACTCAAGTGGAGCACGACGAAACGAGCCACGCCGTCTCATCGTCATCGGCAGGCTCCTGCAATGTCCTTGGGCTGCAGCAATGCCTGCATGTCAAAATATCTGACATCGTGTACTCAGTGTACTAGTCGCAGCTTAACACTTCCGGCCTCAGGTCAGGCTCAGCGCTCAAGTGGCCTCGCGCAAGGCGGCAACTCAACAGCGTGCTGCGCAACTCCACTGGAGCCGACCCCGGCCGTCGAGGCGATAACTATTTGGGCCTGACTCAACGCAGCCCGGCATAAGCTGCTCGTCAAGAGGAGGCACCTCCCAATACTCTGCTTTGCGCGCTCTCTCTTTCTTTCGCCAGGGCTGTGCCAGGGAGTTGCCCCCCCCCTCTCTCTCTCTCTCTC
>CAJNJA010005609.1:0-44683 GCA_905231915.1 Symbiodinium necroappetens
CATCGCATTGTAAACGAACCAAGAAAGAGAAGAGGAATGTGAACAAAGAACTCTCTTCATACGACACTACCTTTCACCTCACATCCGGAACCACCCATTTCGTTCCCATGTCGGCTCATTTCATTCGTGTTTCGTTCTTTCCCTTTATTCTCGCTTACATTCCGCTCATACTTCACTCCCTTTCATTGAAATAAAGGAAAAGGAACGAACACTCATTATCTTCACCTAACCACACATTCCAGAAAAGCAGATGGAAAAGAGGTGTCAAAAGCCCAAAGGAATGATGAATTTCTCAAATTAAAAAGTTCATTTCGTCCCTTGTTCACCCTTTTCCACTTACCTTTAATTAGAATATAACACAAGAACATATTTCCTTTACATATGTTTCAATTAATGAAAAGACAAAAGATTTCTATTTTATTTCACTTATCTCTTTTACTTCTATCTTCATCTCATGCTTTCCATTACTTTCATTCTATACCAATATTGTACTGGAGATATGAGTGAAAGAGGGAAAGGAACCAAAGAGCTCTATATTCAACCGTACGTTCCATTCATTATTCATAAAATAGGTCGTGAGTAGGTGGAACAAAGGAATGGAATATAGGTTCTTTATCTCACTTAACTTTCTTCATTTCTCATTGCATACCATTCTATTCTCTTATCAATTGAATATAAATAAGAAGATAAAAATTATTTTAATTTAACGAAATTAGACAACGAAAAGAGTTTTGGTGATGTGCGTTTTTATTAAAATGAACCATGAGCTAGATTCTTTGTCTCCTTCCCACATCACTCTCTTTATTTCAACTCAATTCTCAAGATTCCATTAAAGTTGGCAAAGATATGTAGTGAAGATAATGCGTGGTTCATTAAGATTACGTTCCTAGTTCCTCCTAATCCTACACCTACTTCCCATAGGCCTAGAGAATAATGATAGCGTCATCCTCGTTTAATATAATTCCGTTCTTATGATCTACCTTTAGGAACTATACACCTAATCTTAAAGGCACCTGGAACTCTTTTAACCTTTACAATGCTTTCCATCTGTTCCTGTTCCTATTAATTAAAGCACATTAAGGAACTGGAGAGATGAATGGTGGAGATATAGGTGGAAAGGAATAATGAACCAGGCCGCTATCATTCTTACCGTTCCCAAAAGGCTGAATAGTTGGTTTGGTGGTAGTGAAAAGGTAGATGGGTGGTAAGGAAAAGGTGTAGATTATAAATATGAACGCTCCGCTATCTTCATTCCATTACTTTCCAGCTCCCAGATCCACCCATTCATCCTGTTATCCACTTGACATTGAAGAAGGTTCCGTGGCGTATTTCTAATGCATTAACAAGGAACCACCAGCTTTAATGATGTGGAACGAACCTGGAACGGAATCACTCATCCATTACACCCGCTCCGCCATTCCATTATGCTGTAGGTAAAAGCACCAATCTTAGTTCCTCCTATATTCACCAACTTTAAGGGTTAAGTGAAGAGAATCATTTGGCTTATTTCGCTTTGCCTTTTTTACAATGAGAGAAACGAAGCGTGAAAAAAGGTAAACGAAATGGGCCAAATATGAACGGAACACGAAATCAACATCAGGTTCTCCAGCTATAACCGTGTAACACCTTGGGAAGTGTGATGAATTTAATTAAAACAAACCGNNTTCCCACTCCACTTCCATTACTTTCACTCACTTATCACTGACATCTCTTCCTCCTATTACATTACATTGAAAGGGAACAAGACAGGTAAGTGATGAATGGAGGAAAGAATGTGTGAGCCGAGCGAATTGTAAAGATATGAAGTGAAGAGAAATAAAAGACGTAAAGAAAGCGTGAATGAAATGTGGAGAATTAGATGTAAGATATTAAACCTAGATTTCCAGTATACATTTATAGTTCGTTATGTGAGTTTCTTAATAGTTGAATATTATACAGCTAGAGAATTAATATCTTTCCATAGCAATAAAAACCAAAATAAATTAATGAAATGTAAACCGCCGTGAGGAAAAGAACGTAATAGTCAGTGGGTGATCTCTTCATCTATAATCTAATGCAATTAAATATGAGTGGGAACCGTGCCTTCGGGAACTTGGAACTCCTGTAAATATACTGTAGATTTCATGCTTCCTTTAGGCTTTTATGACTGGTGAAAGATAGAATGCATGCCTCCTTTCCTCCACACCTACTGTAAGACCTATAAGTGAGAGAATAATGAAGTGAATTGTGTTTCTGTTCCTTCTTTACAATGGAGTGAAGAACGAATGAAGAGAGTGATGAATGAAGGAAATGAAACACAAGGAACGAATTATGAACGGAACAGACACGAACTGGATGAACAATTTAATTTAAATAAACACATTTCTTTTATCTTTGTTTAGTTAAATTAAATTAAGTTCACCAGGCGTGGATAATGGAATGTTGGTTCCGTGTGAAGTTTCGTTTAGTTCAAATTAAAGGAAACAAATGAGAGAAGAGAATGCGTGTTCCGTGTCTAATTTGAACTAAACGTAACGAAACAAGACATAAAAGATTAGAATGTAACTGCTCCTTTTGTACAGAATGTAATGTCAGCTCACGGTGGTCGTTCATTTTGGGCTTTCCGGATGTTGAAAATGTTTATTTGAATTGAATTTAATTAAGACATCCTATATTCTAGAACTACCAAGATAAAATAGAATTAAACAAAAGAATTTCCTAATCCAATCAATGCTGTAGAAATTAGACAAGAGATTCCTGTTCACTTTACCTTTATTCCCATCACACTACACCCGGATATGAGCGGAAGACAGAGGGATGAGTGGTGAGAGGTGAACGTGATGAAAGAGAAATAAAACACAAACGAAAGGAATGAGTGCGTGGTTTTATTGAACGAAATCAGTGAACAAGCCAAATATTTAGAGAGGGTTTTTGGTTCTATTCTGTTAATCCTCTGTGTTCCACTTCTCTTCATCCTACCTTTCCACAGTCTCTAAGTGTTATTATTGACCGTGCGTGGTTGGTTCCAGCTCATTATTATCTTTCTCACTGCCTTCCGTTCCCACTCCTCCTATAATAATGTAATGTAGTGAGAGTGAAGTGAAGGAAACGAACGGCAAACGAACGTAGTGGAATGAAGGGAGTGCGTGTAGTGAGTGAAAGAACGAAACACGAACGAAATAGGGAGTCAGCCTAGTGCTCTTTGTTCTAGTTTAACGAAATAAGACAAAGAAGTGAACGAATGCGTGCTTATTTCTATTTAACTAGACCAAGAAGCACGGAACCAGGTGTCGTGAGTGTGATGGGAGAATGAAGTGAACGGAGGGAACGTAATTGACCAGGCATGGTTTATATCTGTTGAGATTAGTTATATTTGTATAGGTGTAATGTAAGAAGAGAACGAAGTGAGCGCTCTTTTTGTTTATTTTCTTTTGCTTATTTACAATGGAATGGCAAGGAATGGAAGCGTGAAATAAGCAAAAGAAACAAACAAAGAGCGAGAACATAGTGAACGGAAGAGGGAACCAGCTATTAAGATTACCAGTGAAGAGAGTTCCTTGTTTTATTTAATTCAATTAAAACACAAATGAACAAAGAGAATGCGTGGTTTTTATTTAATTAAAGCAAACAAGAAACGAACGTAACGAGAACTGATGGAACTAGGAGCTGTTGGAAGTGAGTTAAGTTAAACAAAGGTAAGTGAAGTGAAGGAAGAATGAAGTGAATGTAGCGCACGCTTTGTTTAAACGCAACGAACGGACGAGACTTGGAAATTAAGGTGAAGAGAGTAATTTGGTTCATTTGCTTTTGGCTTTTTACAATTGAACGTGAGTGAGAGCGTGAAAAAGGCAAACAAATGCACGAAATACGAACGAAACGAGGATTTTGACTTTATGGGAATGGAATGAATGCGTGTTCGGTTTAATTATAATGAAGTGGAACGGAAGCATGAATTAAACACGAACCGCATGAATGAAATGGGCTTTATGGGAACTGCTGTGAGGATACCAGAGAAGAGTGGGAGAGATTATAGGAGGAGTGTGTTTATTTGTAATGAAAAGGAACAGAAACACAAATGAAAGAACGAAAGCAGTGAGAGAGAGAATGCGTGGTTTCGTTCCCTTTTCCTTACAATGCAACACACGGAACCAGGTGTCATTGAAGGTGTTCCAGATAAGATTGGTGCTTTATTTCGTGAGTCTTCTGTCCAACCGTCATTAACCCAGTGTAACGAATGTAGGAGGAATAGGAGGAGATGAAGAGAGCACTTCGTTTAATTCATTTTAATTAAACACAAAGTAATGGAATGTATGCGTGGTTTAATTGAAATGAAGCAAAACGAAGTGAGAACGAAATCAGGAACAACAATATGATTAAGGGCTCCAAGTTCCAGGATGTGCGGTCTTGTTCTCGTGGTTCTTGTTTCCTTTGCTTTAATTAAACATAATGAAACAGAGTGAAAGCATGGTTTATTTAAAGCAAAAGAAAGAAACAAAGAACCATGAGCACTAGGCCGTTCCTTCCACCTATTCCTCTTACACCTCTACCTTTCGTTCGTATTTTGTTCCTTTTAATTAAAATAAAACCACGCATGCTTTGTGTTTTATTTCAATTAAAGAGAACAAAAGACTCTCTTCATCTTTATAATGTAGTGAAAGGGGTGGTTGGGTGGAGCCGTGGTGTTGGCGAACGAGGAACGAGTGACCTGTACAAAATGAAGCGGTGGACAGGGTGCGAATGGGAATGAAAGGAAAAGGAACAGAATGAACGTAATGGAATGAAATGAAGCACGGTTCATTCGTTCCTTTTTTCTTTCATTCAACACATTCCATTATGAGAGAGGGAAATGAAGAGAATATTTTGTATCTTTTGTTTCATTTAATTGTAAGGTAATGGAATGAACGCACGAATTAAATTAAACAAATGAAACAAAATATGAACGAAATCAGTGAATGAGCCGTGCGTGTGTGTTTTAATTAGTGAAAGAAAAGAACACAAGTGAAAGAAGTGAACGCGTGGTTCCTTTCACTAATTAAAAACACATCACGTCACTCCTGTTCCTGATTTCGTTCACTCTTTGTTTTGTTTTCTTCACTTATTTCGTGCTTCATTCTTCCATTACAAATAAGTGAAGAGAAACAACACAAAGAGTTCTCTTCATATTATAAGTGTAAGAATGTGAAGTGAGAGAGTGAAAGGAACAGAACGAAACAAAGAAGACAAGTGAACGAAGTGAGTGCGTGCTTCGTTAATTGGTTCGTTCTTTTCCTTTTCACTCAACTCACTTCCTCTTTGTGCTCTTTTTCTCTTCGTTTCCTTCACTCTTTTCACGCTTTCATTGTAAAAGAGTTAAGTAAACGAGAGAAACGAGAACAAAGCCACAGTGTCATGAGATAGAAGGTGTCGTGAGTGGTTGGTGAGGAAGGGAGAATGAAGGGAGCCGTGTGTCTAGTTTAATTTAATTATAATGGAACAACGAGGAAGCATGAATTAAATTAAACTGAACACACACGGCTCATGCTTCATTCTTCCTCCGTTCCCAGTGTCAAGTGAGTGTAGGTGTAGTGGAAGAACGAAGTGAATGTAGCGAAGGCGGAACGGGTGGTGGGATTTGACTGGAAGGTAGTGACTGAGAGATAGGAACGAATGAAGTGAATTCTTTGTTTCCTTTCGTTCACCTTAATTTCAATGAAGTGGAAAGAAATGTAACGTAAGCGAGAATTAGGTGAACGAATGGAACAAAGAAAGAACGAAATGTGGTGAATTTAATTAAAAGAAACACGCATTCTCTTCTCTCATTTGTTTTCTTTAATTAAATTCAACACACTTCTTTCACCAGGATATACTTATAATATAACCTACAGTAGAATACCAAGAAGTTAAATAGAAAAGTAAATAGCTGGTTTCGTTCGTGGTGTTTTTAAATTAATTAAAACAAAGCGTGCTTCCATTACACTTCCTTCCATTCCATTACCTTTCTTTCAATTAATATAAACACATCACTCTCTTCATAATTGTACAACAGGTTCTCCAGGTATTTCCAAGGTGTTACACGGTTAGTCTTGTGGTTACGTTCCGTTCATTCTTCTCTCCACTACACTTACCATTATATAAAGAGGGTGTGTTTTTATTAAATTAAATTAAAGAACGAAACGTAATGGAATGAAATGAAGCACGGTTTCGTTCTATTTAATTTAAGCAAAACACACGCCCTTCATTACACTGCTGTAACCTGGAGAAGCTGGTGGTGGTTCTGTTTCGTTCTCTTTGCCTTATTTCACGCTTCCTTCTCTTCTCCCATTGTAAATAAGGCAAAGGAACAAACACACCACCTTCAGCTTATGGGATGACTTAATATTTAACAGGCCGGTGGGAGCCAGAGGAAGGTTGTACAAGAGGAACGAATTATGAAGGGAAATCGTGCTTCGTTCTCCACTGTGGTTTAATTATAATGTAATGGAACGTGAGTGAGAGGAACGAACGGAAGAGGAATGAAAGCATGAATTAAACCACATGAGAACGAAACGAAGCACGATTCCTCTTACACCTACATCTCCAAGTCTTGTTTTGTGGCTCTCTTTATTTCAATTAAACCGTGCTTCAGCTTCTCTCACTTACGTTCCCTCACTTCCATTACGTTTAATTGAAAGAAAGCAAGAGCCACACCAGAAAACCAACCGCCTGTCTAACCTTCCAGTCAAGTCCCAAGTCATCCCAGATACAACTGATAGAAACCATGCCTGGCGGTCTTTCGTGCCTTGTTCTATTTTAATACAAACGAACGTAATGGAAGAATGAAGCACGGTTCGTTTGTAATTAAAATGAACAAAGGCAACGAAACCAAGGACAAGAGGATTCTAGTGACTGAGAGGTTGACCTGGATCATGATGGTAATTCCTGGTGTCTTTGTTCCTCCTTTTTCCCTTTGTTCACATGCGGTTATAATGTAGAGAAACGGAAGCATGAACCGCATGAATGAACAAAGGAGAAAAAGAGGCACAAAGAGGAAAGGCACAAACCAGCTATTTTATTTAATTTGGCTTTTTGTTCTTCGCTTGTTCATTTCGTGCTTCGTTTCTCTCATTCTTCGTTACACTGCCATTACAAATGAACAAAGCGAGAACAAAGCCAAAGTAAATAGCTGGTTTGTTCCTTTCACTTCTTATTCCTATAGGTGTAAGATAAAGTGTGTTGCTTTGTTCTTTGTTTAAATTAAAGAAAACAAACGCAATGGAATGTGAGTGAGAGAAAGGAACGGAAATGAAGCGCGGTTTGTTTTTCTTTAATTAAACAAAACACAAAGCACCCACGCTCTCTGTTCTCTTCTTTTTCGCTCTTTTTCTTTCGTTCACGCTTCCACTTTGTTCCATTGTAACGAAATAGAGCGAAGAGAAGAGAGACAGTGGAGCGTGTACTTTATTCTTACAGTTATAGGAGTGAAGGGAATGAAATATGAAGAGAGCGTGAGCCGAACGAAATATGGAATGGTTGGGAGAGATGAGTGGTATAGGAGAAAGAACGGAGTGACGAGTGAAAGATGAACAAGGAACGAAGAGAATGAGCCGTGCGTGAAGTGAGAAATAAAACACGCATTTGTTTCGTTTAATTTAATTCAATAAAAGCACGCATTCATTCTTCTCTCTCACTCATTTGTCTTTTATTGCGTTAAATTAAACATAATGCGTGGTTTATTTCGTTCACGGCTCACACTTCCTTCATTCCTTTCTTTCACCTATACATCTAGTTCCCAGAGCACTCACTTCACTTCTCCCTCCGTTCCTGGCTTTGTTCCCATTCAATTAAACAAAGTGAAATGACAAACGAAGTGCGTGCATGCTTTGTTTAATTGAATGTGAACAAAGGGAAGTGTGGTGAATTAAATTATAAACGAACACGCACTCATTTCACTCGTTTGTTTCGTTTTAATTTAATACACTCACACTTCACCCACTCACTTCATCTTTATAGGTTGTGAGGAAGGGAGAAGTGAACTAAATTTAATGAAACAAACACAATGGAATGAGAGAAGCGAAGGGAAGCGTGGTTTGTTTCAATTAAATTTAATTCACTTCTTTCTTCCGTTTGTGCTTTGTTCTTGCTTTAATTCAACACAAAGCGTGCTTCATTCCTTTCACTCATTCCATTACCTTTGTGTTTAATTAAAGAGAACAAAGAACAAACACAACCTAGAGAATGGAATAGGTGTATAGGAGGAACGAAGTGAGTTTATTTTAATTCAAATGAAACAAGGAAATAAGTGACGCGTGTTCATTTGTAATTAAAATAAGCTCACTTCCCCGTGTGTTTTGTTTCCTTTGCTCTTTTTCACGCTTTCATTGTAAAAAGAACAAAGTAAACAACACACGGGTTCGTTCCTCTACATCTCCAAGTCTTGGTAAATAGCTGGTGGTTCTCTTTGTTTATTTCAATTAAACTGAAGGTAATGAAAGAGAAGCGGAAGCACGCTTCAGTTTTAATTGAAATGAAACAAAGAGAGCCGTGTGTTTTAATTAACGAAAAGAAACCACGCGTTCCTTGTGTTTCTTTTGTTTAATTAAAGCACACGGAACCACGCATCAACAGTCAAGAATTCCCGAATGGTGTGGGTGGTTCGTTCACAAAGCCCAAGTGAAATAAAGCAAAGGGGTAATGAATGAACGAAGAGAAGAAAGCACGCCCTTTGTTTATTTCACTTTGCTTTGTTCACTTCCACCTCACAGCTATCTCCAGGTTTCGTGTGTTTAGTTCTTTTTTGTTTCCTTTCAATTAAACCGTGCTTCAGTTCCCTCCATTACGTTTAATTGAAAGATAAACAAAGAACTAAACACACTTCACCATTCATCTCATAGGCTGTGGAACAAAGAACTGAAGTGAACGAAATGGGAACGAAATATAATGGAATGAANNATGAAATGAAGCATGATTTCGTTCCTAATTTCGTTCTCTTCACTTCTTTTGTTCCGTTCGTGGCTTTGTTCCTCTTTCATTTAATTCGTGCTTCCGTTTTACTCCATTACAATTAAATGAAAGGGAACAAAGAACGAACACAGCCTTCGGGAATTTCACCTAGATTTCCAATGGTAATATTATAGTTGGAGATTACACCTAATATTATAGGAGGACTGGTGAACTTAACTGCTGGTGGTGGAATCTGGGAGCTGTTGTGAGGTGGAAGGAACGAACCCCTGTTTTCCCTTTGTGTTGCGTTTAATTGTAATGTAGTGGAATGAAAGCACGAATTAAACGCAACACAAAGAAAATGAAAACAGGGGGAAGTGAAGTGGAACGAAGGGGAACAAAGCACGCGCTCTCTTTCTTTCGCTTGTCTTTCGTTCCCACTTCGTTTCCCTTCACTTCGTTCCATTATAGTTGTATATTGTAATGAAAAAGAACTAAACAAAAGAGGAAAAACAAATGAGGAACGAATGCGTGTTTTCCTTATTTCTTTTGTTTAGTGCTTTTTCCCCGTGTGTTCTTTTAATTTAATTAAACCACGCATCCCTTATTTCCTTTGTGTTTAATTAAATTAAATAAAACACACGTCTTTCACTTCATAGTTTTACATTTCGTTACGTCTTTCCCTTAACCAGTCATCCATTACACATCTTGGTACACTTCCTTTACGTTGGCTTCATTGATTACAAATTAACGCACAGCCCTTTGTTCTTTCTATTTACTTTGCTTTAAATAAAGACTCTCTTCACACTACCTTCACTTCATATCTTTCATGTCTTTGTCTTATTTAAATGAAGTGAAACAAGAACTCCCATAACCTAATTCTGTTAAATTCAACATTCTTTACGCTTATTTCCTTGGGCTATAATTAAACATGCATCACCAAGAGCTCTTCCGGAAGTTCACCTACAGCATAAGGAATAGACCACGAACTACCTATAAATCTTACACCTATATCATTATTATCTGGGTGTAAAGGAAAGGTGTACAGTGAGAAAGGAGAAATAAAACACACTTTACGTTCTATATTTAAGGGCTTTTACCTACAGCATAAGGAATGACTTAATATTTATTGGTATTCTTCTAGATCTTGAGATTTCATTATAAAGATAGAGCGTGTGTTTCATTACATTAAATAAAAGCCACACGAGAAAGAATCCAAGAAGTTACACGTGTTTCCTTTCGTTTACCAATATATGAAGTGAATTACCAAGGAAAAGAACCATGTGGAAGGGATCCCTTTGTACCTCCTATAATAAGTGGATAACAGGTAGAGAGCGTCTACTTTATGCTTACTTTACCCTTAATTCCCAGGGTTCCACCTATATCTTTCTAATGTAGGTGTAAGATTATGAGCGGTTAACCTTTACTTTTCCTTACCGCCAGGCCACGTAACCAACCAGTGAATTAGGGAACGAATGTAGGAGGAATGATGATTGATGCGTGAAGGAACCAACAGCCTGGTGATGAAGGAAGTGTGGTTTTATTATATTTTATCTGGATCTAGCATTTATTGTTTAATTTCTGAATTCTTTGTCCTAATTCTATAATGACAGTGTATTAATTCTTGGAGGTTGTGTTTCATTACATTTTATTCATACCACTTTACATTATATGCGGTTAACTTGGGACATTCTTTCTTCCATCTTCCAGAATTACCAAAATAAATTGTTCACCTTAATTTCAATATGAGCACTTGGCTTCTTAACTTACACCTCTTATGATTCATATTTCCTTTGGCTTTTACTGCTATCTTCATGCTTATTTTCCGCTCGCCAGGCACGATTAATTTAATATTTATTGGTGAACAAAGCATAATGATAGGGGAAAGAACGAATCCAGTACGTGTTTTGGTTCCTTATTCCACCTATTCACCTAATGCTTTGTTCAATTCCATTACGCTATCTTCATTCCGCTTCTCTGTTTCGTTTAATTACAATAAACACGCACTCACTCTGTTCATTTGTTTTATTTAATTAAACTTAACGAAGGGAATGATTATAACGTAACCCTTATGCTGTAGGTCTAGAGCTATATCTTAATAATTCTTGGTATTTTTAATGTAATAAACCATGCTTTCACTTTATTCTTCTAGTCTTACCGCCAGGCCATGAAAATAAGAGGTCGGGAAGGTGGATTAGAGAAAGACAAAGAACCAAACCACGGAAAGGCCAACATTACACTCATTTCGGTCTCTTGTTCTCGATCTGTTATTTTCATCTCTTTGTCTAGTTCCGTTCTCTTCATTCCACTTCGTTCCTCCTATTATTACACCTACGAAAGGTAACCGCTAGAACTATAATGGAATGGTGGAAGAGGGTGGAATGGAGGCATGTTGAGATTAGTTAATTTAATATGAACAAAATGGCACGAACCTACAGCAGAAATGGAATCCATGTTCCGTTCTTTCCCTTGTCTTACATCTTTACATTAGAACCAAGCTTACAGGATATGAGCGGAAAGTAAGGGTAAAGAATGCATGCTTCATTTCATTAAAGGTAAAGTGAGTCATTAAGATACAGCTCTTATTACCTGTAAAATAGGCTCATGCATTCGGGAATTCATCATCAGTTCCTTCCTCACGGTCACATTTCTATCATTAAATTGGGCTTTTTGGTTGGGTCTTTTAGGGATTCCAGTCCAACCGTACGTCACCTAATTAAAAGAGAGAATCCACCATCTGTTTCCCTTATTCTCCAGTCCTATAAGCATAAAGTGTAAGATGTAGGTGTAAGAAGATAATGAGGTGGAACTAGGGTGTAGGAATTATTAAGATGCAGAATGAATGACCAGGAATTAACAGGCTGTTGGCTTAGAATGTAATGTCAACCTTGGGATGTAGGTTAAAGAGACACAATATTCCCTTCATATCTTGGGTGATGTGTTTAATTTAAATCTAACAAACACACCCAAGTGATAGAATTATAGACTTCGTTGTGTTAAATTAAATTTAACGTAATCCACGCTCCACTATTTACTTTCACAATAAAGACACGCATTCCTTATTCTCGTTTACACGGTCAATTGTTCATCTAATCCTCCTCCTTTCCACCTTCCTCACTCATTATCACCTAACCACCTATACCACTCATACGGTTCTTGGTTGGTGAGGATTGTAAGTAAGAGGAAAGAAGGAAGTGAGGTGGGTGCTGGGATATCTTGGTCTAACTGTAATGTAATGGTTCCCGAAGGCTATGTTTAATTACAAGTGAACGTAGCGAAGAGAAGAGAAATGCGTGAATTTATTGAATTAAACGTACCTGGCATGCGATCTAGCTCCTGGATTCTTGATTCGCGAGTACACGGTCAATCTTATGGTTACCAAAGGTGTCTTTAAGAATTAGGTGGATCTAGGATATAATCATTTGGCTTGTGCTTCGTTTATTCGTTACGTTCACCTTTTTCTCGTTTAATTATAATGTAATGGAATGAAAGCATGAATTAAACGAAAGAAAAAGAAGTGAACGAAACACGAAGAGAGACATGTGAGAAAGAGAAGTAACCACGCATTCCGTTCATTCTTCACTCCGCTCTTCCACTACACCCTTTTCCGTTCCCTTTCGTTCCGCTTCAATTAAACATGCTTCATTCCATTACATTATTTTAATTGAAGCAGAACGAAACAAGACGGGAAACGGAGTGGGAGGAGTGGAAGAAGAAAGGATGAAGTGGAATCCAGGTCTTGATTCTTTATCTCAGTTAACCAAAGCTGTAATTTACTGTAGGTTCAATTATAATGGTAAGTGAGTGTTTTATTCTCTTCATTTTATTGTAATGGCAGTGAGGAACGAACGAAGCACGAATAAAATGAAGAGAAACAAACACGAACCCAGAAAATAAGAAGAGAACCCTTGGAAATGTTTAATGGAATAGAGTTAAATTTAATTAAACACAATGTAATGGAACGAATAAGTGAGTGGAATGGAAGCGTGGTTTTATTAAATAAATTGAGCACGGAACGAACGAAATAAGCGTGTGTTTTTGTTCTTTTTCATTTCAATTAATCACGCATATTCACTTTGTTTCATTTGTATTAATTGAAATAAAAGAACACACACGGTTAATTTCGTTCCTGTTTCGTTTGTGTAAAAATAAACAAAGCACGCGTTTCCTTGTCTTTGTTTAATTTAACTTAACGAAACACTCTCTTCATAATATTATAAGAGAAACGAAGTGTGGTTTATTTTAATTCAAACAAAACAATGTAATGGAATGAAAGCGTGTTTGTTTGTAATTAAAATAAGCACACTTCCACTTCGTTTATTTAATTCAAATAAAACCACGCAGTCATTCATTTCTTCTTTCCTTTGTGTTTTATTTAAATTAATTATAAACGAAGTGTTCTCTTCATAATATTCTACATCTAATTCTTAATGAAATGTGCTAAATTTAATTGAAATAAGACAATGAAGTGAAACAAAAGCGTGCTTATTTCTAATTAAATTTGGCTCATTTCCGTTCGTCCTTTGTTTCATTTATTTCAATTAAACCACGCAATCATTCACTGCGTTCCTTCATTTGTGTTTAATTGAAGTAAATGTAACAAAGAACTCACTTCATATTATATTATAAAAGAGCGAAGCGAGTGGTTCCTTATTTTGCTTCGTTCAATTGAATTACAAGTGAACACGCGTGAATTCTTTGAACGAAAGAAAAATAAGGAGAACGAAGCGAAGTGTGTTAAATTAATAGAATGTGGAACAAGAGGTGAAAGTGGAAAAGAAGAGAGAAAACGCGCTTCATTCCCTTTCACTCCATTCCATTGCTTTTCTCTTTTTTCTTTTCCTCTTCCACCGTTCCACTTTCTTATAATTTAACTCACTGGCTTCTGGAAAATGGAATGGTGGGTGTGTTGTGTTTTAATTAAAGGTGAACAAAGCATGCGTTCCTTTCTTTCACTTATCTTTGTTCTCTTTAATTAAAGCACACCACGGTTCCTAAAGGTTGGGTCTTGGTGGTTCGGTTCTTGGTTCGTTTATAATTAAACACAATGTAACTGAAAGAAGAGAAAGTGAAAGCGTGGTTTAATTATAAACGAAACAGGAACCACACCAGGAACCCGATGGCTGATTTCGTTCACTTTTGTCCTTTTTGCTTCGTTTAATTCACGCATTTCGCTCTCTTCTTTCACTCATTTGTAATTAAACGAAACAAACAGAGACAAAAGACTCACTTCATTTCCACCGCTCCTCTTGTACCACTCACATATGCTGTAGGTTGACTGGATGGTTCCTGGTGCCTTCGGGAATCCTTGAACGACCTGGAAGCCCTTGAAAGATAGGTGGAATCTAGGGGTTCGTGGTTGTGTGGTTTAATTATAATAAAATAAGACAACGGAATGAGGAACGAAAGGAGGCGTGCTTATTTATATTTTAATGAAACACACCCACCACGAGCACAAGAAGGAACCGTACCACCTAACCCTTTCCGTTCCTTGTTCATTCCGTTCCCAAAAGACTCTCTTCATTTCCAACTCACTGACTGACTCACCCTTCCGTTCCAGCCGCCGTGTGTTTTGCTTTGTAATTAAATAAAACCGTGCTTCCATTACGTTTAATTTAATTACAAATGAACACGTTCCTCTTGCACCTACGACCCAAGGATTATGAGTGTAGGAGAAGTGAACAGTGTGAACGGAGGTGGAACGGTGGTTGGTTTCGTTTAGTGCTTTGTGTTTCCTTTCAATGAAATGTGAGTGAAAGAAGAGAACGAAATGAAAGCGAGAAGGAAACACAAAGAACAAACGAATTTAACAAGGACACAGCTGTGAGGATACGAAATATGAAGTGACTCACAAAGCCTAATTCAATAAGAGAAACGGACGCGTGTTTTCCTTTTTCACACCACATCCGGTAAATTTAGTTGTAATGTAATGTAATGAAATGAAGAGAAATAAAAAACAAATGAGTGAAACGAGTGCGTGTTTTTATTGAACGAAATGGAATGGAATGCAGGATTTAGCTTATGGATTTAGTTTTATTTAATGGAATGAAGTGACTCACTTTGCTTTTATTGAATTGAATATAATGAAGTGTGAGTGAAGGAAGTGAACGGAACGTAAGCATGATTCAATTAAATAAAGCAAAGGAGACACGAATGAAATGAGGGTTCGTGGATTAGGTGAACGGTTTATTTTAATACAATTGAATGGGAATGAAAGCAGTGAATGGTCAATTGAATTAAATTAAACGGAACCGCTGGAATTTCTGGAAGTTTATTTATCCGGCTCCCAGTGCTCATGGTCTGATTTCGTTGTTAAATTTAATAAAAACAAATGAGTGTGAGTGAAAGAAGAGAACGGAAGGAGTGCGTGTTTTATTTAATTTAAGCACGAAATCACCCATTACGCTTCTTGGTACACTTCCTAATTGTTGGACATTACAGCCTTCGGGAACTATTAACCGTACCTTCCGTTCTACCTTTATGAGTGAGTGGTTAAGTGAAGTGAAAGGAAACGAACGGCAATGAAATGAGTGAAAGGAATGAAAGCGTGTAGTGAGTTGAATAGAACGGAACGAGACACGAGGAAGAGAGCTGTGAGAGAAATAACTGAAAGGCAATGAAACGAAGGCAGCGAACGGTTGGACTGGACGTGAAGATATGCGTGTTTCCTTTATGTTTGCTTTAATTAGATAAAAGATAAAGAAATGTAGTGAATGCATGCTTTTATCTAATTAAAACACGCAAACATAAATGAAATAAGCATTAGGTGACATTACAATTAACGAGGATTAGGAAGAGATGCGTGTTTAAATTAAACGAAACAAGGAAGGGTTCGTGTTTCATTGCTTTAATTTAATTCATGCGTTCGTTCCTCTACCTTATAATTAAATTAAAGGCAAAAGAAACACGAACGAGAACTGGAGAAACTGAGGTGGAAGGAACCCCTGTGTATTAATTCTTTGTGTTCTTTGTTCCACGGCAATGAAACGAAGTGGAAGCGTGTAGTGGAACAAAAGAACAGAAAAGAACAAAGAATTAAAACACAGGGGGAACGAAATGAAAAAGAACAAAGAAAAAGCGTGCGCTTCACTTACCTTTTTCTCTTTTCTTTTTCACTTCGTTCTTCGTTCCCACTACAACATTAGGATATAACTGTAAATATGAAGTGACT
The DNA here is from genome assembly GCA_905231915.1 of Symbiodinium necroappetens. Classification (NCBI taxonomy): domain Eukaryota; class Dinophyceae; order Suessiales; family Symbiodiniaceae; genus Symbiodinium; species Symbiodinium necroappetens. The sequence continues at coordinate 16,049 of CAJNJA010005609.1, forward strand.
GGAGATTACAGCTGTGGAATAAGGGTGAAGGGAACAGGAATATGTGGAATAAACGAGGTGGAAAACAGCCAAAATATTCCCTTCACTGCCATTCCATTCTCGTGGTTCTTTGTATCCTTTAATAAAAGCACAGCGCATGCGTTCACTTATTTCATTTCCATTACATTCGCTACCTTTGCTCTCTTCCCACAGCCTAATGGTAGTTCCTAAAAGCTTGGAATGTTCCTGTCACTTAATTACCAACCATAATGAGCGGACACAACATCCAGTAGATTTAATGGTTCGTATGTGTGGTAACTTCTCGAGAAGGGAATCAGCCTCGTGCTCCAGGTCGTGCCTTAATCTCCAAGCTCCTAAAGTAAACACACATTATAATTCCGGAGATTCGTGAGTCATTAATTATAGCTCCTACAATATGAACAAAGCATAATGGTGGATGGAAGGGGGAAAAAGGGTCTGGGAACTCCTGGAATAGCTTTGTGTTCATTCAATATTATAAGGACAAAGAACCATGAGAGATTTCCCTTATTCACCAGGCATAGAACTCTTTCTGTAGGTCGTATGTTGTGTCTAATGGTAAGAGAAATACGTTCCACTTCTATCAGTAAATATTAGGTCTATAGGAAGATAATGAAGTGAAGCATGAACGAAATAAGGGAAATCTGTGTCCTTTTCCACCATCTCCTAATCCTCGTTCACCAATAAATATTAAATCCTGTAAAGAAATTAAGCAAAATAAGCAGAAAACCAGCTTTTATTACCTCTCATTCTTACCGTTCCTCATATCTTCCACCTATTTCCCTTATCTTCATTTCACCTTTCTATCTCTAGGACAAATGGTAAGTGAAATAAGAGGAAGGATGAATGGAATAAAGCACAACGTAACCTTAATTATAATGTAATGTAATAGGAACGGAACGTAGAGCTCATGAACGTAATGTTTAATTTAGAGAAGTTCACCAAGACACGACCTGGAGATGAAGGCAGAAGACTCACGAACCCCCATTCAATTATTAGGTGGATACAGCTCTTATAGTAGGTTTAGAAAGTGTACCAGAGAATTACCAAAGGACAAATGATTCACTTCATGGTTCTATTTCGTTATTTTATTTGAAATTAGCAAAGGAAACACGCTTCATTTAAATAAAATTAACGAAATAAGCCACAATTCGTTCATCATAATTTCCAAGGCGTTACACGTGTTTCTTTAGTTTAAACCATGCATTCGTTCCACTACTTTATGTTTAAACTAAAGAAACACGTTCCACTTCATAATTTAATTCACTCATCCATTCCTTTCCTCCCATTCAAGTGGCTCTCTCGTAACACTCATTCCTCCAGCATTCGGGAATTCCACTCAACTCCTGGTCATCCATTCCGTTCTCGCTCTTTGTGTTTCCGTGCTTTGTTTAATTTCAAGTGAAGGGAATGAGTGCGAGAATTAAACAAAGGGAAACAACAAAGGGGAACGGAATCAGGAACAAGAAGCCCAAGGTAGAATCTGAACACTTGGAATTAGCTGTAGAATATCCCACTGGAAGGTAGATGTAGGGAATAGGTGGAACGGCCAAGTGCTTCTAATGGTTCGGGTGTGTGCTGTGATTAATTTAAACCAAAACCGTGCTTCATTCCATTCCATTACGTTTTGTTTAAATTAATTCACGCACAGCACACGAACACTTGGCCGTTCCACCTATTCCTCCTGTTCCCCGTGTGTTACATTTAAATAGAACAAACACAATGCAGTGAAACGAAGCGTGGTTTGTTTTATTTAAATGAACACACGCTCCCTTTTCCCTCTTTTCTTTAGCTAAATTCACGCACTTCGCTTCTCTTCATTTGTAATTTAACTAAAGCAAAGGGGAAAAGAGGAGACGGGAACGACCTGGATTTGACTGTGGGTTCGTGTGTAATGGAAATAAGTGAAAGGAAGCACGCATTCGTTCCTCTGTCACTCATTTGTCTTCCTTTCTTTCACTTATTTCAATAAAACACACGTCACAGTGGAACGGATGGATTGTAAGTGTAATGGAATGAAACGTAACGAAAAGGGTGACGAGAAGGTGGGATAAGCGGAATCAGTGGTCGTTCATTGTCGTTCCGTTGTCTTTCCTTTATTAAATTAAATGTAACGAAAGGAATGAAGGCACGATTTAATTTAATAAAAGACGAACGAAGAACGAAACAACGAACGAGGAACGGTGGAGCGGCCAAGTGCTCATGATGGTCAGTGGGATAGGTGAAAGTGAAGTGTGTCCTTTTTCATTTGGCTCTTTTTCAATGGAGCGAAAGAGAATGAGTGAAGCGAGAAAAGAGCCAAAGAAAAAGAAACACACGTAACTCTCTTCATTTCGTTCATATTTTGTTTGTTTTAATTGAATAAAGCATGCGCTCTCTTCCTTCACTTATCTTTATTCAATTAAAGTAAACAAAATATTCACTTCATCTTTACATTAATCACCTAATCTTATAGAAGGAATCCCAAGACCAAGAAGCCAACTACCTGTAAGCCTGGATCACCTAGAACTATAATGGTAGACCAGGAGCAGTTGGAATCCTTATCTGTTCACCTTCATTTCCCGTGTGTTGTGTTTAAATAAAACAAAGCAGCGCGCTTTCATTGCCTGTCTTTGTTTCATTTAATTACAACACACCCAAGGACACAGCCCCAGATCAACCACCAGTCACAACCCTAAGTCTTAATGGTATACTTCCTAGTTCCCGAAGGCCTGGATTGACTGTTGGCTCCTGGAATCCTTTGTAACCGCTAGTCAACCTTGGGAATCAGGGGAAAAGAGCTAAATTTAATGAATTAAACATAATAAAGTGGAACGGAAGCATGGTTTAATTCAGTAAAATTTGAGCTCTTTTCTTCTTTGTTCCTCTTTTTCGTCTTTTGTTCACATTCCATTCACGCTTACTTCACTCTGCTCATTCATTGTAATGGAAGTGAAACAAAAGGGAAAAAGAGGGAGAACAAAGAACCCTACCATTATGACTTAGGTATATAGGATGAAGAGAGCACCGTGTGGTGAGTTAAATGAAGAAAGACAAGCGAAGAACAAAGAGAAAGAGCGCGTGCTTTATTCATTTTAACACAACACGGTGTGAACGAAAGGTAGAGGAACGGTAGAATAGACATAAAAGACTAGAAAGATAAATAACCATAAGATTTCAAGAAAATGCCAATAAAAAAGTTGTAGATTATAAAATTTATGAATTTCCAATATTCTAAAGTTTAGAAAGTGTGGTGAAGTGAGTCTATTTTTAATACAATTAACCGTGCTTCCACTCCCGTTACATTACGTTAATTGATTAAAAATAAACACACTTCGTTGTCCTTTATTATTAGGTGTATAGTGTAAAGGTAAGAAGAATACCCAGAAAATATTAAGTGTGAAGTGAGTAAAATTAAATTACAAACGAACGAGGAACGAGTGACGTGCGTGAATTTAATTGAAACGAATGGAACGGATGTTTGTTTTAATTGAAATAAAATAAGTGAAGAGAATGAAGAGAACGGAAGGCATGTTTAATTCAATTAACACAAAGCAACATACGACCTAAGGACTGACGTTTATTTCATTAACTTTGCCTGGCCACCATTCCACCCACTTACCAAAGGACAGGGATAACAGGATATGAGTGAAAGGAAGTGAAACAAGAGCGGTTAACCTTTACTGACATTGCTTTTATTAAATTAGACCACAGGAAATAATTCTTGGATTCTTAATTCCTTGGCAGTTGAGTTTTATTTGAATTAACTTCTCGCACGGCTCATACATCCTGATAATAAATTAGACCTACATTCTACCTTTCAAGGGTCTCCTAACCTTACACCTATATCATAATGCTTTTACAGGAGTTGGTAAAGATAATGTGAGGATATTATGAATTAGGTGCACGGTTTACGTTTAATTGAAGTAAAACAAATGAGGTAACGAATGCGTGTTTATTTCAATTAAATAAAGAAAACCGTGCATTATTCACTTCATATTTACAGTAAACGAGAACTCATCACATGCTACATTTTCCTTTATCCACAATGCTCATTTCTTACAGATAGAAAGTTGAGTCCAATTTTATTTAATGAAAGACAAATGAACAGAGTGAATGCGTGCTTTATTTAAATAAAATTAAACGAAACTCATTATTCTCTTCCTTCTTGTTCATTCTGCTTTAATTATAGAAGTTAAGGAAGTGTTTCGTTTTATTTCACTTCATATCTTTTCCACCTCATTTCCAAGGTATTACACTGTCCATGAAGAGCACTTTCACTTTACCTTTATTCATACCACATGGAAGAGAGATAAAAGCACCAATAAATATTAAATTAATGTAGCGCAGCGGAAGGGAAAGGAACGTAAGTTGTATATGATAAGTGGATTAACCGTAACGAACCGAATAAAAGGGAAAACATGCGGTGAAAAGGCCACGAACGGACGGTTTCTGCTGTAGATTCAATGTGCTTTAATTAAACGAATCTCCTACAATGGAATCCATGCTGTACAATATTAACCTTCCGGAAGTTCCCATTCCATTACAATTGAATCCTTTGGTAAGTGGATTAACAGATTATGAATGAAAATAGCTGAATTAAAGGAAAGACACCATCCATAATGTTCTTTGGTTCTATCTTTACACCTATAGGAATTACCTTACAATTGAACCAAGGCCACCATTACACCTACTTCTCAAGGCATTGAGTGGATTATACAGCTAGTTCCAGGTCATAATAACCGTCTATAATGGAAGTGTACCAAGATGTAAAGATATAGAAAGAAGACTCACGGTTAATTCACTCCTCATATTTCCCTTACAATGTAATGGTAATGAAAGCGTGAAGGGAATAGGAGGAAAAGTGAATGAGCCGTGCGTTCTTCTCCCTTACACCTTTTACATTTAGGGCTTTGGGAGGAAGGGAAAAGTGATTAATTAAAAGATAAAAAAGAAAAGTGAAACAAAATATGATCAAAGTAAAGATAAAATGAACCATACCACCTATATCTTCTCCTATAATAATGTGAGGAAAGTTCCGGAAGTTCTCGTCTCGTTTCAATTAAAATAAAGCGTGCGTCCCTCCTTTCCCTTACCTTCATTTCACTTCCACCGTTCCTCGTCACTTCGTTCGTTCTTTGCTTCTTTTCCTTTGCCTATTTTCACGCTTCCACTTCGTTACATTGTAAAATAAGCAAAGGGAAAAGAGACAAAGAAATGAACGAAACAAGACACGAGGAAGAGAGCTGGAACCAACAACAGGGAACCACCAGTCACATTGGAAGGTAGTGGAATGAGAGTGTGTTTCGTTTCATTGCTTTGTTCTCGCTTCGTTACACTGCATTGAAACAAAAGCAATGAAAGGAAACACACGGCTCATTCTCTAGGTTAGGTGGTAGTGGAAAGGGTTCGGGTGCCTGCTTTTGTTAATGAATTTCACGCTTCGTTCTTCTCTTCATTGTAAATTCATTAAACAAAAGGAGTCACAGCACCCTTGGAATCGCATGCCAGGTGGAATCTGTGGTGTACGTGGAATCCTGTAGATTGACTGAGGATTAACTGGTGGGAAGGAGAGTGAAGGGAAAAGGAATAGAGCGAATTAATTATAATGAAGAGAACGAAAGCATGAATTAATTCGCGCATTCCTTTTTTCTTCCTTCTCTCTTCCACTGTCTCCAAGTCTTGTTTCGTGTGTGTTTCATTTTAAGGAAAAAGCGTGCGCTTCCTTCCACTTCACTTACCTTTTTCTCTTAAAATGAATTAACACACGACCTTGTTCCTGATTTCGTTCCCATTTCGCTTCAATTAATTAAAATAAACACGCTTCCGCTCCGCTTCATTGTTTTATTTCAATTAATTATAAGCGAAATGTTCACTTCATATTTATCTTTCACTTCTCTCTACAAAATAAAGTACACGCTCGCTTCTTTCTTTTCATTTAATTACAAGTGAGCGAAGTGAGTGCGTGAATTAAATGAAAGAAAGAAAGAGAGCGTGGGTGGTGTGGTGTTCGTGGTTCTTTGTTCAATTCACGCATTACATTTCTTTCATTTGTAATTGAACAAAGGACACACGAAACAACACACCACAGCCTATGAGATGATTAGAAGATAGAAGGAACCCCTGTGTTTTAATTAAAATAAACAAAGGTAAGGAAAAGTGACGCACGCTTTGTTTATTTGAATTTAACACAGGGGAACGAATTGTGAAGTGAACGAGAAGGAACCACGCACTCACTTCCTTCACTTGTGTTCCTTTGTTCACTTCACACTTCGTTCGTTCCTTCTAATTCAACATCAGGTTCCTGGTTTCTTTGTTCTGTTCATTTCATTTCTTTGCTTTGGCTAGTTTGTAATGAAAAGGAATGGAAGCACGAAACTAGCCAAAGAAAAAGAAAGAAATGACAGCACAAAGAAGTGAAGTGAACAAAAGAAAAGAGAGAAAAGAGCGTGCGTTTCCTTACCTCTTTTTCTCCTTTCTTTGTTCACTTCCCATTCGCACCCTACCGCCGCTTCAATCTTAGGAGAGCCGTTCATTCTTCACTGTCACTACTGCCCCGCCCACCACCCTCGTCTTCCTTTGTTTCAATTATTAATATGAAGTGAACACTTCGTTTACTCTGCGTTTACATTTTTACAAAGAAATGCGTGAAAAATGGAAACGAAGAGAACGAAGTGAGAACGGAAGCGTGTTTATTGAATTGAAGCAAAAGAAAGACGAACGGAATCAGGAACAACATTAGGAGAACGAAGTGTGTTAATTTTAATTGAACAAAAACAAATGAGGGAACAGAGTGCGTGTTTTGTTCATATTAAAATTAGCTCACTTCCTTGTTGTTCCTGATTTCGTTCGTGGTGTGTTTTTCTTTTCTTCAATTAAACCACGCATGCACTCCGTTCACTTCTTTCTCTCTCATTTATTTGTGTTTAATTGAAGTAAAAGAAGGACACACCACTCTCTTCATCCACCTATCCCACCGTTCGTTCCACCTCCATTACACGCACTTCATTCGTTCCTCTTTCGTTTGCCATTCCGTTCCACTTCACTCTCCTTCCCACTCCCACCACCCACCACCCCTTCCTCTCGCTTCGCTTCTTTCTTTGCTTCATTTATAATTGAATACAATGGAACAAAGAGGAAGCGTGATTCAATTATAAATGAGCAAAAGAAAGAACGAAGAAGCGAATGGTGGTGCGTTTTGTTTCAATTAAAATAAGCGCGCTTTCTCTTCGTTACATTGCCTTATTTGAATTGAAACAAAGCACCACACCTACCACCAGGAACTACTATAATATAATATGAAGTGAGTCTGTGATTAATTCGTTCACCTTAATTGCAATGGAATGAAATGAAGCGCGAATTAGGTGAACGAATTAACCACATACGAACGAAATGAGGAAGTGTGAAGAGAAAGAGAAAGAACCACGCATTCACTTACTTCATTTGTGTTCTTTTCTCTTTTCTCTTTCCCACTTCCCACTCATTAGAAGATTAGGAAGAACGAAGTGTGTTTAATTTAAAATGAACAAACACAAACGAAAGAGATGAAGTGCGTGGTTTGTTCATATTAAATTAATCTCACTTCCCACCACAAAAGAGCTAAATTATAATGGAACGCGTGCGTCACTTCATTCCCTTACCGTTCCCATTATAATTTAGGTCTTTTGGGAAGTGGAACGAAATGGAGTGGCAAACGAGAGAAGCGAAGTGCGTGTAACGGAAATGAAGTGGAACGGAACCAACAACCCAAGGACCCAGAAAATATGAAGAGAGCTCTTTGTTGCTTTAATTAAAATAAACGTAAGCGAAAGAAGAGAACGCACGGTTTATTTAAATTAAAGAAAACAAAGAGTGAACGAAATAAGGAATCAGCCGTGTGCTCATTTCGCTTAATTTAATTGAAATAAACACGCACTTCATCTCTTTCGTTTGTTTTATTTAATTAAATTAAACGAAGCACAAGGCTGACTCCTGATTTCCTTCCATTACACTTACACTCCACCCTCTTCCTGACACCCTTCAGTTAAATCCCAAGTGACGACAGTGGATTCCGTTCCAAGGGTGCTGTGGTTTAATTGTAAAGAAAGAAACAAAGAGAAACGAAGCGTGGTTTCTTTCTTTTCACTTAACCACCCGCACCCTTTCCATTCCACCAGCAGTCAACAGTCAACTATCTCCAAGTCTTGGTTTCTTTGTTCTTTGTTTAAATTAAATACAAATGAGCGAAAGAAATGAGTGACTGCGTGATTTAATTAAACAAAGCACAAAGAGAGGAAAAGGACAAATTTAATGTGAACAAAGGGAAATCGTGCTTCCGTTCGCTCTCTTCTTTCACTCTCTTCATTACATTTCCCTTTATTCAATAACCACAGTGGAACGGAGGAAGTGGAAAGAGAGGATGAATGAAATGAAGAAGCGAGTGGAACGGTGGAATGAGCGGACATGGAAACAGAGGTTGGGTTCTTTGTGTTCACTTTCCTCTTTTCCCCTTTGTTCAATAAAACGTAACGCACGGTTTAATTGGAACAAAAGGGAAAGGGAAAGAGAAAAACAAAGAGCGTGTGAATTAATTTAACGAAACGAAAGCGTGCTTCCATTACCTTTCGTTACATTAAATTAACCACACGCGGAACCCCTAGAACGACACCTGGCTCCCAAGTCAACAGCCGCACCCTTTCCGTTCATTCGTTTCATTCACTCACTCACTGCTTTCGTTCTTTCATTACACTTCTTTCACTGACTGACAGGGGTGGAGTGAAGAAGGAAGTGAAACAAGGCAACGAATTAAATCATGCTTCCATTCCATTACATTATATTTCATTCGTTAGCCTTGTTCACTTCATTCTTCCACCTACTCCAGCACCAGGAAGCCAACAGCCGAACTATCTGGATAACCAAGAACCCTTCACGTACCTTCATAGCGCTCTAGCTCCATTCCATTCCACTCCCGTTCACTCTGTTCACTTCCGTTTCATTACATTACACTTAACCCTTACATTCTAACTCCTAGAGACAGAGGTGTGGTTTAATTGAATTAAATAAAAGCAAACGTAAGGGAACGCACGGTTTGTTTAATTTAATTCAAGCAAACCACAGCACAAAAGACCAATTTAATGAAACAAAAACAAGGAACGCGTGTTTTGTAAAAATTAAATTGGCCCTTTTGTGCTTCGTGTTTTCTTTCGTGGTTTAATTCATGCTTTCGTTTCACTTCATTATAATTAAACCACGCAAAGAACACACGAACCTCTTTATCTAGGTCAACTGCCAATGGAATCCTTTAATGACTTAGAGATTAGTTATAGAATCCTGAAGGTAATTCCGTTCGTCTTTTGCTTCAATTAAACAAAACAAACCACGCATTCCATTCTTTCACTTGTGTTTGTTTCATTTAATTGTTCGCAAATGACTCTCTTCATATTATATTAGGAATTACAACTAACCTTCCAGAAATTCCAGCGGTTCGTGTTTAATTTAAAGCAAAAGGAACACGCATTTCATTTGTTTCCTTTTTGTTTAAATTAGACACAGAACTCTTCCATTACATTATTACCTATAAGTCTATAAGAAAGAACCTCTCATAATCTCCTGGTTGTGTCTTGTTAAATTAATTCAATAAAAGCACGCACTTCGCTTCTCTCGTTTGTCTTTTATTAAATTCAATTAACCACGACACACAATCCATAAAGTTGACCTAATATTTAACTGGTGGTGCTAGAGGAATGGAAGGAACGTGAGGTGGAAAAGAACAGAATGAACCATGCTTACGTTCCGTTCACTTCCTTCACTCACTCTCCTTTGTGTTCATCTCCCTCTCTTCCCCTCACATTACACTTACAACAGCTCCTCGTTTCGTTCATCATTCTTCATTTCCCTTCACGCTTCCATTACATTGCATTGTAAGGGAAATGAAGCATGCATTCACTACACCACACTTCTCACAAGGACACAGATTATGACTGATGAATAAGGGTAAAGGTAGGTGTTATGGGTATAAAGGAAGCTGTAAGGAAAGGAGCGTATTTCTCTTACACCTACAAGTCTTGTTTGTTACATTTAATTTATGTCTTTTGCTTTAGAATTTATTATGCAATGGGAACAGACCGTGGTTTATTATTCACTTCACCCTTACGTTCCAGTTCTTGTTTTACTTTCCAGCAGTTAACATTACATTCTACACCTACCATTATAATATTACAGTGGGATAGCATTATGAGAGGTTCCTTATTCCTTGGGTAACTAGGATAAAGATGTGAACGTAACGAAACCAGGGAATGAAATGAAGGAGTGAGAGAAGTGACCAGGCGTAGTTATGGGTGGTTCATTATTATTGGTGGATCTGGGATTAGTTCTCGTGTGGTTTAATTAATATCTTTGCTCTCTTTCTTTCATCTCCAAGATCACAGTTCCCGAAGGCCAGGATATGAGCGGAACGTATGCATGTGAGACGATAGAAAGATTACAGTGGGATGACGCTATCTTCATGTCCAACAATAAAGCCACCTAAATGTTAAGGAAATAACTGCTGGAATTAGGCTTGGGAGTGATGAATGTGTGAGCCGAGCGAATTAAATAGAACAAAGAAAGCATGTTTTAATTATGCAAAGTAAATAGAATGAAGATAAGAGAATTCCCATAAAGTAAAACACAAATCATTAATTACAAAGCAGTGAAAGGGATAAAAGCATAAGAACTACCTGTAAACCTATAGAACGGAAAGTGTGGTGTGTTAATATATTTCCATAGCAATAAACCCAATTAAAATTCATCACACTGCGGTTGTAATAAAAGGAGAAACGAATGTGACGAAAAGGAACCACGCATTCTGTTCCCTTCATTTGTGTTCCTATTTCGCTCACTTCGTTCTCCCTTTCGTGCTCGGTTCCCTCTCCTTTTTTATGGGTTGGTAATGTAGGTAAAAATGAAGGACTCACGATGGCAGAGGGAAGACGAGGAACGGTAAAGGTAAGAGGTAGAGAGATAGATGTGTAAAGGTAATAAGAGCCAGACAAAGCTGTAAACAAGAACTGGTGTATTGGAGATGTGGTTTAATTCTCGCATAACGAAGTCAATTAATTAAAACATACGAACGTGACCTTAATTTTAATGGCAACTAACCACCCATAGAAACCGTACCACCGCTCCGCTATCATTACATTATTACATTACAATTAGACCAAGATATAGAAGTGAAAGATGAGTGTAAGAGAAGAATGAACGACAGTGAGGGAGATATGAGTGTAAAATAGGCTCTAGGATCTCCTCATATTAAATACACCTAAGATATACCTATGAGATGAATATGAGGGAGCACTAGAAGAATGGAATGTTGGCACGACCTGGAGCACATGGTGGATTCTGTAGTCAATTTTATTATAATGAACGACCTTTGGTAACCGTTGTCAGTTAATATTAGGTGAAACAAGGGTTCATTTCCATCTCACTGTCCTCCGTTCCTTCATCATCAGGGGCTGTGTCTAATGCTTTTAACGTAACCACACTAAACTTTATGAGTGATCCACCATTCCTCTTTCCTTCCAGTGGCAATAAATATTAAATCTGGCTCCCTTTCCCTTCCGCTCACGGTGGTTCCTATAAAATTAAAGGTCGAGGAAGAGTGAAAGATAGGTGGTCTAGTTCCTGGTGCCTTTGGGATCCCAGAACACCCAAAAGACCACAGCCGCCGTGTAAAAGTTGAATGAAATAAACCATGCATTCGCTTCACTTCTTTATGTTTAGTTCATTCCACTTTCCCCTTCGTCCTTTGGTTCAGTTGTACAAGAGGAACGATGGAATAAAGAACCAATTTTATTATAATGAAACAAGCGTAATGGAATGGAGAGCGTGTTCATTTATAATTAAATTGGGCTCTTTTCCCTTCAACCTACTCACCTAACCTTTACATTACATATCTTGGGAAGTGAGTGTAGTTTTATTTAAAGAAAGACAAACGAATGAGGAACGAAAGGAGTGCGTGCTTTATTTAAATTAAACTACACGAGAGCTAGAATTCTACCTTTCCATCTGTTCCACCTCCATTATAAAGATGAAGAGAATTCCCAAGGCATGATTTATTTCCTTCACATTCCTCTCCGCTTTCGTTACATTGCATAATAAAAATAAGAGAACGAAGTGAGCGGAGATGAAGATAAAAGAATATGAATGAACGAGATATGAAGATAACTGTAAGAACACAAATGATTATATCCTAGACTTACCACTCATGCTTCCTTCCACCTCTCTTCCTCACATCCAGGTCGTGCTATCTTTCATTGAATTATTTGTAGCGAAAGGAAATGCTTTTATTTAATGAAATGTAATGAAAGCACGATTTCACTTAATAAAAGCATGCATTTCGCTTATTTTTCTGGATTCTTGGTTTTCTTCAATTCTTTCACCTATTATTACAAGAAGAAAGTGATCCCATATTTCGTTCCCTAATTCTTGGTTTTCCAGCGGTTAACTTTACACCCATTACAAACAAGGCGTCATTTGTTTCATTTCTTTAATCTACATCTCCTCCGCTCACGCTATCTTCATTCATGCTTACAGTGGCAAAGATATGTAGTGAAGAGAGAGAATTTAACTAGACAAAGAATCCAGTAATAATATGATGAATGAGTTGTGCTTTTTAATTAATTGAAGCCTAAATTAATATAATGAAGCACAACGAATAATTCTTGGAAATGCTTTGTGTTTAATGGCAATGAAAGGAGCTCAGATTTCACTTAACTTTACCATTCCTCCTTCCCACCTCACCAGCGGTCTAGCTCCTGTTCACCCGTTGCCTAATTTAATTAATAATTCCCGAAGGCAGGGATCACTTCATCCTTTTGCTAACTTCACCAACTCCTGTAAAACTCACCTTTCATTCCTGTTATCCACTTCCCAAGAGCTCAATGTTTAATGGGATTAGGAAAAGATATGAAGATAACGTAATAGTTCACTTAATTTAATTGAATCAGCCTCTTGCTCCAGTTCTTGTTTCACTTTCCATTCATCCCTCTCGCTCCTCCACCCTTCCTATTCCACTACCACTGTGACCTTTTCCTCTTCCTCTACCATTAAATCCTAAGCCAACAGCCTGGTAAATAGGTGGTGAGTTTAGAATGAAGATTACAGTGAGAGAAATAAGCTCTGGTAACTCCACATCGGTTCCTCTTATATTACTAGGTGAATAGGTGGAACTAGGAAGCCAACCGCCTGTAAGTCTTGAGTTATATGAATAAGGGAAAAGTAAAGGTTAACCACTCATGAAGGTTCGTTTGTATTTCTAAAGGCTTAGGAGTTAACCGCTCATATTTCACTTCCGTTCTTTCCGCTATATTCAATTCACCTTCCACTCAACCTAAGAAATGCATGCTTTTATTAAATTAAATTAACACAAAGAAAGAGCGGAAAGACCAGCACCAATTGTAACACCTAGATCATGAAGTGAACGGAATTGTAATGAAATCTCCCAAAGGCTGTGTTTAATTGAATTAACTTCTCACAGACACCTTTTCCTCTTCCCTCCACCTCTCATGCTTACATTACATTAATATGAAGCGGAGCGAGGAACGGTAACAGTGAGATCGTGGTTTTCCTTCTCCTAATCCTTTTATCCCTTTCCAATTGAACCAAATAACCAAGCATAATGGATGATGGAAAAGGTTACGAGTGAAATAGGAGCTCCTAAGATTGAAAGACTCCTGTTTTAATGAATGGAATGTAGGTCTAATGGTATAGGTGTAAGCTTTGTAATATTCTGTAACACTCATTCCACTTACTTCATATTAAAGGTTACAACAGATTCTCCACATTATTCCCTTCATGTCTTTCTCGTTTACACGGTTAATCTTTGCTCTCACTATTAACTCTTCCTATATTACCCTAATGCATGAGTGGTATAGGTGGAAAGTAGGTTTAGAGGAAGGTAATAAAGGTACAGAAGTTAACAGGTGTAAAGAATGAAGATAACTGAAGTAAAAGATATAAGTGAGAAGATTTCTATGGAAAGATATTAATATGAAGTGATCATTTGTAATTAAACAAGAACGACTCTATCTTTATAGGTTTAGAAATATTAAAATTAAATAAAACAAATGCTTTTTAATTTCTATTTCTCTTCATTATTTTACTCTTATCTTTATCCTTTTACTAATTTAATGGGAAGGAAATAGAAATTAAACAAGTAATCCACATGCTATTTCCTGTGCCTTAATCTCCAAGCCTACTTTATGTTTAATGGAATGTAGAGAATAGGAAGTGAGTCACTCATTGTCATTCCACTCTCACTGTTATCTTCTTACATTACACCTTTACATTACAATTGATCTACCATTCCTCATTTCATTCTTTCCTCTTATTCTCATTCCATTAAACATGCTTTCTTTGGCCTTCCTTCCAGCTCCACCGTCCCCCGTTCACCATTCCTCATTTCATTCTCCTTTTCCATTCGGCTCTTATTACACGACACAGCGGAAGGGAAAGGAACGTAAGTTTAATACAAATAATTCACTCACTTGGTTATTAAATCCACGAATCAAGAACAGCCGTACGAAATATGAGGTGGAACGGTTAAATTAAAGAAATTCACGTAACTTTCTAGCTTTTTACACAGCGGCTGTAACGAAAGAGGAACGAGAACACGGGTTTCGTTTTCCCTTTTCACCAATCATTAATTAAAACATACCACTCATGCTGGACGGAAGTTAACCGCTCCTAATCTCACCACGTATTCCTAAAGGTGTAAAATACGCAAGGGAAATGAACTCAGTGAACGGTTAGTACGTTTAATTAAAGCTTACATTAGAAGAATATAGGAAGATAATGGAATGTCAGTGAAGAGCATGTTTATTTTAATACAAATGAAGAGAATAAAACATGAAGAGAGTTCTTTGTTAATGCAATAAAAGAGCAATGGAAATGAACGAACGCATGTGACACAATATTCTTTTCTTACAGCTTTGTTCACATTACTTTCATCCTATAATATACAACTATAAATGTACAAAGGGTCCTTGGTTTCTAAAGGTGAACAGCATTCCCAAGAATTATTTCCTATGCCACTGGAAGGTAGATGTAGGGTGTGGGGAAAGTGGGAGGAAAGGATGAAGATAGAGTGATGTGAGAAGAAAACACGAACCTCTTTAATGAATTGTGTTCCAGTTCCTTCAAATATTACACCAAGAGCAAGAAACCGTACCACCGCTCCGCTATCCTTATATTGAATGAAATGTAACGGAATGGTGATTAAGGGTAAAGGAAGAATGTAGTGAATAGGAAGTGAGTTAAGTTAAACAAAGATAAGGAAATGAAACAAAGTGAAGTGACGCATGCTTTGTTTAAACGCAACGAACGGACGCACCAAATGAAAGAATTGTAGCATGTGAGAAGAGAATAATGTGAAGTGAACGGAACGTAACCACACAAAAGATTTCCTCCTATAGATTTAACGCTACCTTTATACCTATAACTCAAGACATTAAGAATTAGGTGGACGCTCCTCCTATACCTTTATGACTTAGGTGTATTGAGTTAAAGAGGTAGAATATAGAAACCGTGGTGTGTCCGCTTTAATTTAATTAAAACAATGTAACGGAGTGGAAGCGTGTTTAATTATAATTGAAGCGGAACACACCACACAAGGACACGAATGTTCTTTTTACTTTCTACAGCATTGATTGGAATGGAAAGGAAGGACAATAAGATTACGTTCCTTGTTTTGTTAAATTAAAATGAAACAATGTAGCGTGAACGAGAGTGAAGAATGAACGAAAGAGAAGCGGAAGCGTGTTCATTTATAATTTAACAAAATAAGGAACCAGAAAAGAAGATAAGAAAAAGAAGTAAAATACCAAGAATTAGATGAAAGAAATGTAATGCTGTAAGAAAAAAGAAAAGACAACTATAAAGTGAATCATTAATTGAATATGCGAGAATACGAAATTCTTTAATCTGCAAACTAATAAAAAGAGAAGATAAATAGAATGACCACAAAGTGAAGAAAATAATATATTGTGATGAAATTTCTAAATTAATAAAAGCATTTCCTAAAGATATAGCAGCATTAGATAAAAGAAGTGTATTAGCAAAAGTTAATTCACAAGGATCTGGAAGATAGAAAGCTTCTCCAGGCCACATCCCTAAAGTTGGAGAAGATAATAAATGAAAAGATGTCCAAAAGAAGGATACAAATAATAGAGCTTCAGAAACTAGAAAACCCCCAAAAAGAAGAAAAAAGATTATTAATAAGACTTCATATTTTTTAGTGAATTCTCTTAATAAATCTCTAGACCAAATATGAAAACTATAAATTAATCCAAATAAAAGATGATAAAATATAAGAAAATAATTCTATGAGAAGTGAATTCCAGTCCAACAATAAATATTAAATCCTGTAAAGATAAATAGAATTATAATAAGAGCAAAGATTAATAACCAAGAACTATTAATAAGAAAACAAAATGAATCTGATGTAACTTCTAAATGTTTAGATTTCCAAAATACCAAGTGAAGTGAGTCTAATTTAATTATAAAGGAACACGCATTCTTTGTTTCCTTTAAATTAAATAAGACACAGAACCCTCTTCATCTTTATAGGTGTATCCTGTTGACTTGGGATTACATTATAGTTCCCGAAGGTTGGTTTCGTGGCTTATTTCGTTTTAATTAAATTCACTGACTCACTTCACTTTCTATCTATCTATTAAGAGTGTTGTGAGTGAATGAAATGCGTGTTTCCTTTGCTTATTTAAATTAATCGTGCTTCCATTACATTAATTTAAATAAAGCAAAAGAATTCACGCATCATTCATCACTCTCACTCCTCTTACACCAAGATATGTAAACTTAAATGTAATGGAACAAATGGGTGGGAAAAGAGCCTAATTTTAATAGAAATAAACCGTGCGTTCATTCGCTTCACTCTTTTCCTTACGTTTCTTTCATTAAAATTGGGTCTCTTCATATCTTACAAACAGAACCTCCAATAATATAATGTGTTCTACAGGATTAGGTGTAATTGAAATAAGCGTAATGAAAAGAAACACACGTTCGTTTCACGCTTCATTTCGCTTCTCTCATTCATTGTAAACTTCACTTTGTTTCTTTCATTATGCTTTGTTCAATTCCTCTTCCCATAAGGCCAAATGTCACTGGTGGAAAGGAGAAGATAAAGAAGCATGCGTTCCCTTATCTTCTATTATCTTCACCTTTCACTCATCCAGGCCACACATTCCATTATGACTGGTGCTTTCCTTCCCACCCTCGTTGTTCCCGACATTAAAAATTATCCACCTTCCAGTCATTATAGGTAGAGTTATAGGTGGATAATAGGAGGAAGGAGGAACGACAGTGAAGGGAATCCTCGTTTACTTTGATTAATTTAATTTAAAGAAACCACGCATTCGTTCCTCATTTGTGTTTCAATTAAATTAAATTCATCACGCCACTTCGTTCTTCTAATATAATTATGAAAGGTATAGTTTGGTTCATTAAGATATAGGTGTATAATGATAGCGGTCTAGCTCCAATCCACTGTAATCACCACCTATAAAGAAGGAAGTGTGGTTAGGTGGTAAGGTTAGACAGGGAGAACGCAACCTTTATTCATATTAGGCTTACATTACACACGGTTCCCTGTTCCTCCTATATTATTAGGCTAACAGTGGAAAGGTACCGAATGTGATGAATGATGTTGGTGGGAGCCGAACGAAATTAGGAATGCCAATATTAATCTGTGGTTTTCCCTTACAGACGGTGGTTAGGTTAAGAGAATTCCGTTGGCTTTGTAATCTTCGTCTCTAGGAGCTACCCAAAAGACTCTCTTCGTGTCATATTCAATTAAACAAGATCTCCCTTCACCTAATGGTATACAATGGAAAGTTGGGTGGAATAAAGGATTTCGTATTCTCGCATAATTTAATTCTCTCACTTATCCCTCTTATATTCATACCGTTCCCATTAAACATTTCCATTATAAATTATGAGTGGTTAACCTTTACAAATATTAGACCTATCTTCCAACAGTCAATTAATAACCAAGAAACGTGGTGTGTTTAAATGAACATAAGATAAAACCACGCATTCCTTTGTCACTTGTGTTTTACTTCTTTACGTTTAAACACAACACTCTTCCTATATCCCCCTAATGCATGAGTGGTTAGGTGATAATGAAGTAAGAGAACGGAAGTGACAGAGGGAGAACGAGAACTGAAGTGAAACATGAGTGGTATATTTCTATTGAATAAAGCTAAATTCATCAAGCATTAGGTGACATTAATGACTCAAGATCTACTTTCCAGTTATTACACCTAATATTCTACCTATACCACTAGACCTATAATAAGCTTAGGGAATACGTGTCTTGGTTCAGTTGCTTGGAAATTAAGATGAACGCTCTGCTTTTATTTAATGAACTTAACGCCACATCCGGAAAGTCTTTCAGTTATCTTTACCAACTCCTGTAATATAATATAACGAATTAGGTGGACGCTCCACTTCGTTCCTTTCCACTGCGTTAATTTAATATAATGGAACGGAGGAAAGGAAAGCAGTGGAATAGGAAGGAAACCAGGTGTCTTTATAGGTTTAGAGGTAGTTCATTATTATAGGAAATCAGGAACAACAAAACACCAATCCATTAAAGATTTCTCCTATAGGTGTAAAAGGATAGGTTTACAATGGAATGATGCTGGTGGAACTCCTATAATTAAAAGACTCACAGTGTATTATTATTGGTGGAACTAGATGTATAATTGAACAAAATAATTCTGGGAAATGGAATGAAGAATCCAGAAAGTTACACCTGTTTTAATTGTTGGGTCTTACCGTTCATTCCCTTCACTGTAATGGTTAAAGAAGGTTCTGTCTCTTACTTCCTCTACACTTCCATTCCAACCTTACAGACGTTCCCTAATCCTACAACGTAAAGTAGACGCTCTCTACCTGTTATCCCCGCATTTCCTGGACATGAAGGTGGTGGAGAATAAGGGTAACGAAAGGGCTAATTATAATTAAATAAAACAATGAAATGAGGAACGAATGAAGCGTGTTTATTTATATTTAATTAGGCTCTTTCCCTTCTCTTTACCATTCATCTCTCAGTCTTACACCTATTTCCTTGAGACCTATAAAGAAGAAAGAATTCCCTAAAAGACCCAAGTTATTATTAATGAAATGGAATTAGGAAAAGGTAAAAAGATAAGGAAACGCATGCTTTTTTCCCTTTTATCTGTTTCATTTCACTTCATTATTACTTTGTCTTTTGTTCCTTCATTATCATTTCCATTATAAAAATGAAGCGAATGCGTGGTTTCTTTGTTCCATTTCCCTTTCTTTGCTTTCATTACATTTATTTAAATAAAGAAAAGCAAAGAGAAATGGAAGGAAAACACGCATTTCGTTTCAATATTCGTTAATCTGCTGTAGGTCGTGTGCTCTTCGTTCTATTTCATTCCTCTTTGTGTTTTATTAAAATGAATCACGCTTCACTTCGCTCCATTGTATTCATTTCAATAAAGGACAACGGAATGGGAATGAACGAAGCACGACCTGGATGTGAACGAAAGTCTGGAGTGGAAGGGGGAACGGTATGAATGGGTGCTGAGTTTTATTCCGTTAATTGTTCATCCAGAAGTTGAATTGAATATAGCGAAACGAATTTAACAAAGATAAAGCGTGTTTTATTTGAATTAATTTATAACTTTGCCTGGGAAATAGCTGGTGGGAAAGGAACCACGATCTCACTGTTATCATTACCACCTAACCCTACATTTCCCTCTCACTGTTATCCCCACATTAAAGGTAACGTAAGTGTGAGGAAGATAGCTGGTTGAATGGGAACGGAGGACAGTGAGACAGAAAGCTTCTCGCATGTTCACTTTGCCATTCCATTAAACATAAAGCGTGTAACACCTTGGATATAGAGGGAGATCTTGTTTAATTGAAATAAAATAATGAACGTAACGAAACAAAGCGGATGCGTGAATGAAATGCGTGTTCGTTCCGTTCACTTATTTTAATTCAAACAAACAAGAACTGGTGTGACTGACCGCTGGCCTTTCTTGATTTCTCTTTTGGCTATTTCCGGAAGGTACGGTTAATGTTGTTCCTTGACATTGAAGGTGATGAATTGAATTAAAGAGGTTCTTTGTCTCACTTCCTCATTTCATTCGTGGTTTTAATGTAATGGAAATGAACTGATGAGAAGTTAACTTCATTCATCCTTCTCTCACAGCAATTTACCTAATTAAAGGAGTTCCACCAGCCTTCGTGTCCAGGTCGTTCATTATTATTCCACAGCTGTGTCTTCTTTCAATTATTGTACAACAGGCTCTTATTACCTTTACCTTTATTCATATTAATTGGTTCGTTTCCCTGTCACACAATCTCCTGTAACTTCACATATACATCTAATTCATAATCTCCTTACGTTCCCTGTTACACCATTTATAACCTACAGAATATTATGTGTAATAAAAGAACGAAGAGGAACGTATGCGTGTTCTTTACGCTTCAATTCTTTTATCTAATTTCCAAGGTGTTACACGGTTATAATTGAATTCAACTTCCGGCAACTCCTTCAATGATAGGTGATCAGGGTTTTATTTCTCCTTTCTCACTTCCATTTCGGTACGTTATCATTACATTTCTCTCTATCTTCTTACACCTCTACCGTTCCTCATATCTTCATTCTAATTCTCTTACCCTCAGTCATAATATTGTAAGAGGAATATGAAGAATGAAGATAATGAATGATAGCGGTCTGGTTCCTTATTCCTTTATTTGTGTTTTATTAAAGGTAATTCATAACCCATAAAGACAGTTCCTGATTACGTTGAATGAAAGCAGGAATCTCTTATTCTCATAGGTACATTCCAAGCTTACAGAATAATACCTAAATCTTAATGTCAGTTTACTTTGTTCTTTTACTGGATAACCAAGAAATATTATGGTAACTCCTGTTAAATAATGGTGGAGGAACGGTAAAGTAGGTTGTAGAACGAGAACTCTCTTCATGGTCACCACGGTTTCTATATTCCTTTGCCTTTAATTTAATAGGAACTAACCGTGGTTTATTTCACTTCCGTCTCCATTACGCCTCTTTCACCCATTGATCTTCTTGGTAATGCCTGGAGAATAGGTGGTGAAGAAAGCCCCAAGTCATTCAAGGGTTGTTGGTTCTATTTCAATAATAATAAACCACGATCTCACTGCTATCATTCCCAAAGTTCCCTAATGCTGTTGGTAAAAAGCCTAAATTAATATATGAAGTGGAACACATTTCTTTTATCTAATCCTCATTCACTCAATGCTTTTACTGGAATACCAAGAAAGAGTGCTAGTGGAATAGAATGAAAGTTGGCTTCTTAATGGGTTCGTTCCACTGCGTTCCGCCTAAATTAGTAAAACACAAGCAAAGGACCCAGAAAATAAGAGGGAAATAATGTAGGGTTAACTGTAATCACCAGGCAAAGTTATAGGTGGATAATGAATTTAGCTTTGTTCACATGCATTTTACATTAATTAAACACGTTCTCCATTCTATTACATTTAACTTAACCACTGACCTTTATTTGCTTTCCATTACCCACAATACACTTCTTTGGTATAGAATGTAATGTGAGGGAAGGTTCGTGAAGGTTCCACAATGCTCTCTTCCGTCCCTCCAGCATTCCCAAAACTCCTTTGTGGCTCCCTTGTTCACCTTTGTTTAATAAAATTTTATAAACGGAGCGTGCGTCTTTCACTTCGTTCTTTCCTTACCACCGTTTAATTTTATTAAGCAAAGGGAACAAAGGGAAAGGGAGCCACGAACCTACAGCATTATGAATTAGGTGACGTGTTTCGTTCGCTCCGTTCACTTCTTTCACGCATTTCATTTGTAAAGAAGAGAACGCATCACTCACTTCACATAATACACTTCTTTCGTTCCCTAATCCTCGTTTCGTTCTTTCTTCGTTCTAATTAAATGAAATAAAGCACGCGTTCCTTGTCTTTCTTTCATTAAATTAGACAAAGAATTCCCTTCACTTAACCTTTATTTCCAAGTCATAGAACCACCTAACCCTACATTCCATTCCATTCCATTGGCAGTTCACCTAACCTTCTCGTCACCCATGTCGGCTCATTCGTTACTCTTATTTCACCTACATTCCCATTCCATCCACCCTTCCCGTTCCTTGTTTGTTTATGTTTAAATGAACACAATGTAACGAAACGAAGAGAGTGAAAGCGTGGTTCATTTAAACGAAACAAACAAGTGAACGAACGGAAACTGGATTCGTGAAGTGGTGTGTTGTGTTGAAATAAAAGAAGCATGCTTCATTCCATTCCATTATCTTCTTTTATTTCAATTACAACACAACACTTTCCATTCCAAGGGTTCGGTGGTTCTTGAAGGGTCTGGGAGCTGGAGAAGGTGTAGGTGTAATGGTGGAGGAAAAGGCCAAGAGAACAAAAGAAGGAAGGAAAAGAAGGTAATGTAGTGAAGAATGAGCGGAAGCACGCTTCTTTTCTTTCTTCTTTTCGTCTCTTTCTCTTTTCCCCTGTGTAAAATTTAAACAAAGAAAACACGCGCTCTCTTCATCGCTTGTTTTTCTTATTTAAATTGAACACAGGCCACCATTAAGACACCTGGATTTGACTGGTGATTCCGTTCCCGAATGTGTTCATTTTAATTACAATTAACCGCGCTTCGTTCCTGCCATTGCGTTAATTGTAATACAAATGAACACAGCCTTCGGGAACTACACCACCAAGAACCCAACCTATATTCCAATGGGTTCCTGGTTCTCGCTTCACTCTTTGTTTGTTCTTTTTCACTTCACTGGCAATGGAATGAGAGAGAGAAGCGGAAGGAATGGAAGCGTGTAAGTGAAGAGAAAAGAACAAAAACAAAGAAAGAAGCGAGGTGTGTTGTGTGATTTGCTTTGTGTTTCATTTCGTTCTTTGTTTCGTGCTTCCGTTTCACTGCATTACAAACAAAGAGCCGAAATGAACAAAGCAAAGAACACACCACCTACAACCAGGAACTCACTGTCAAATCTAGGTCTAACCGTTCACTGATCCCGTTCCCCGTGTGTTTTATTTAATTGAATTAAACATAACGCAGTGTAATGAAATGTAACGAGGCATGGTTTAATTCAATTAAAACAACACACGGCTCCCTTTCCCGTCTTGTTCCTTTGTGTTTAATTAAAAGAAAGAAGCGCGCATCCCTTCATTCCTTTGCCTTCTTTCATTTAATTATAACACAAGGGGAACAAAGGGAAAGAGGAGAACGGGATCAGGAACAAGGTTGACCGTGGACTGGTGAAGGATTCCAGGTGTAGTGTGTGTGTTTTAATTAAAGAAATGTAATGGAAGCACGATTTCTTTAATTTAAACACGACACACGAAACCGCTAGAATGGGAAGTGAGTCAAATGAAGGTAGCGTGTGGTGAATTCTTTGCTTTCTTTGTTTCGTTTTAATTAAATTCACGCGTCCCTCCACTTCGTTCTTCCCTTGTAATTTAATTAAACTAAACAAAGAACAATTCACCACACTTCCTTCATTTCAACCTTCCACCTATTCCTGTTCCTCGTTTCGTTCGGCTCATTCTCTTCTTTCATTCTCTCTCACTACACTTCCTTCAGTCCTTGGGTCGTAGGTGGTTCGTGCCTTTCGTTTAATGAATTTACAATGGAATGGAACGCAGTGGAATGAAGCGTGAAATTCATTAAACAAAGCACACGAACACCACGAACCCAAGACCCAAAAGAGCCTAATTTTAACGTAACGAAATGAAAGAAGCGTGCGTCCCTTACCTTCTTTTCACTTCGTTAACTTAAAATTGGGTCTTTTGTTCAGCTATTTACAGGATGACCAGGAGTTAACTGCCAGTGGGAACGGAATAGGTGGAGTGTGTTTATTTGTTTTATTTAATTACAATGAAAAGACGAACGGAAGAGAGGAATGAAAGCGTGAATTAAATAAAACAAAACACACACGGAATCTGGGTGCTGGGGGAAAAGAGCCCAAATTAATACAAAGAAAACAAGGAACGCGTGTTTCTTTCGTTTAATTTGGCCCTTTTCCTTTCTTTGTTTAAATTAAATTAAAAAAGCACGCACTTCGTTTGTCTTATTTAAATTAATTTAAGCAAAGAAACCAAGCACCAGGATTCCACCTATCCCAACTATTCCCAAGTCACTCATTGTTGTTCCTGATTCCGTTCCTTCTTTGTTCTAATTCTATTCACTTCATTCTCGCTTCCATTACATTGCATTGAAATGAAGTGAACAGAATTGAACAAAGAACTCTCTTCATCTTTATAATCATCTCATAGGAAGAACGAAGTGTGTTTAATTTAATTGAACAAAGATAAAGGAGCGAAGTGAATGCATGCTTTGTTCATATTAAATTTTACTCACTTCACCGTGTGCTTTTGTTTCCTTTGTCCTTTTTCACGCTTCCGTTCATTCTTCACTACATTGTAAAAAGGACAAATTAAACAAAACACACGGGTTCTTTTATATCTTCTAATCTTACAACCTCTGTTTCCTTTGTGTTGTTTCCTGTGGTTTAATTGAAATGAAACGAAAGGTAATGGAAGCACGCTTTGTTTCTATTTCAATGAACACACGCACCACAGGGAAAAGAGCCAATTTTAATTAATTTAACACAATGGAAAGAAATGTAAGCGTGGTTAAATTAAGTAAAAATTGGGCTCTTTTCACTTCTTTTGTTTCAATTATTTTGTTTCTCTTTTATTCGTTTAGTTCACGCACTTCGCTTCTCTTCATTTGTAACTAAACGAAACAAAGAGGCAAAATAAGGGAACAAAAGACACCATTAAGCTTGGAAACAGTTGGAAAGAAGGGAAAAGGGCCAAATTTAACTAATAAAAGACAAGTGTATACGCGTGCTTTTCTTTAGTTTAATTTGGCCCTTTTCCGTTCGTTCCTTTCACTCTCTTACACTTATAATATGAGGAATGAGTGGAACTAAGAACGAAATAGGAACGGAATTGTAATGAAAGCACGAATTCCGCTTCGTTTTCGTTAACATTTCGTTCGTGTGGTGAATTTAAATAAGAACAAAGCATGCGTTCATTCCTTACACTCATTTCCTTATCTTTGTTCTATTTAAATTCAACACACTTCACTTCTATCTTCTAATATTGTAATGTGAATGAAGTGAACGAAACACAAAGGAAAACAATGGAGTGAAAGAACGAAGTGATGGAATGAAGCGTGTTTCCTTTGTGCTTTCGTTCTCTTCATTCCTCTTTGTGTTGCATTGAAATAGAACAAACCACGCATTACGTTCCTTATTTGTGTTTGTTCTTATTTCAATTAAACACAAAGAACCAAGTGAGATTATTAGAAGATTATGAAAGTTCCTTGTTTGTTACGTTTAATTTAGTTACATTGCAATGAAAGGAACGTAGTGAGTGGAAGCGCGAATTAACTAAATTAAACTAAACAAACAAGGGTTCGTGGCTGTTTCGTTCACTTAATTCTCGCTTACGTTTTGTTCTCTTCTTTCACTCTCCTTCATTGAAATTAAGGTGAACGAAACAACCACGAACGGACGCTTCGCTTAACTTTATAGAATGAAGAGAGTATTTTGTCCTTTTCCTTTACCCTTTTACAATGTAACGAAGTGTAAGCGTGAAAAGGGTAAAGGGAAAAGACAAAATAGGAACGAAATAAGGAGTCAGTCAGTGAAGAGAGAGAAATGACAAAGGAATGGAGCGAATGGAACGAGGATTAGGTGGTTCTAGAAGGTTCTGGGTGGTTCCTTTCCCTTCCTTTTCCTTTCCCCTTTGCCTTAATTATAATGTAGTGAAACGGAAGCATGAATTAAAGGCAAAGGAAAAAGGGAAAAGAAGGGAATCAGGAACCAGGTGTATAGGAGGAACGGTTTCTATGGGTGCTCTGTGTTAAATTGAAAGAAAAACACAAAGAATGCGTGGTTTTTGCTTTTAATTAACACACGCACCCATTCCAACCGTTCACTGATTCCGTTCGTGGTGTGTTCAATTTAATGAAACAAAACACGCGCTCATTTCTTTCGCTTGTTTTTGTTTCATTTAAACTGAACACAAAGCACTCACTTCATATTATAAGAGGAATAGGTGGTGTCTTGTTTCCTTTGGTTCAATTTAATTACAAGTGACGAAGGAACGCGTGAATTAAATTGAAGCAAACGAAACAAACCACCCATTCCGTTCGTGCCTTGTTTTGCTTAAATTAAATAAACACGCGCTTCTTTTCATTACGCTTGTTTTATTTAATTTAATTAAACAAGGAACTCTCTTCATATCTTAGTTATAATGTAATGAAATGTAATGAAACAAAGAGAACGAATACAAATGAAGAACGAAGTGATGGAATGCGTGATTCGTTCCTCTTTTGTTTCATTTCATTTCCCTCTTTGTGCTTTTTCATTTCTCTTTGGCTTCTTCGTTTACACGCATCACTTACGCTCTTTGCCAACGAAATAAGCCAAAGGAATGAAAAAGAACAAAGACCGTGTGTTTTATTTTAATGAAACGAACGCAATGGGTGAAAAGGAAGCGCGGTTCGTTTAATTAAAAACAAACACACGGCCTACAGGATTTTATGTGAAGTGAGTCAATTGAACGAAAGGAAAACACGCTTCTCTTCCTTCATTGTTTTTCCTTTGTTCAATTGAGTCACTTCCTCGCTTCGCTTCTTTCCCTTATTACGTTCCCCTTATTTTCAATGAAACGAAAGAAGAGAAGTGTAAGCGAGAAATAGGGGAACGAAATAAGTGAAAAGAATGAAGAAGCGAGAAAAAGAGCCAATTTTTAATTAACGAAATGAAACAAAGCGTGCTTCCATTACCTTTGTTCACTTCGTTAAGTTAAAATTGGTTCTTTTCCCTACCATTAGAAGATTATAGGAAAAGATGAAGAGAGCTCTTTGTTTTCCTTTCGTTCCACTTATTTTCAATGAAAGCGAGAAATAAGTGGAATGAAAGAAAGCAAAGAGTGAACGAAATCAGACCATGAGTGACGTGTGTTTATTTTAATTAGTGAAAGAAATGAAGACAAGTGAGCGAAGAGAACGCGTGCTTCCTTTCACTTAATTAAAACACACACGCCAGGAACCCAATGGCTGATTTCGTTCACAAAAGGCCTAAATTTAACTCAATTAAACCGTGCCTCGTTCATTCTCTTCTCTCATTCACTGCGTTACGTTTAATTGATTTAAATTTGTCCTTTTGTTCTCTTCATCCCACCTGTCAGTCTTGGTTGTTGTGTGAGTGATTGAAAGAAAGGAACACAATGGAATGGAAAGAAATGTAATGGAAGCGTGGTTCCTTTCTTTCACTCACAACACAACCAGAAAAGAACTAATTTTATGAGTGAAAAGTAATGGAATGAGGAACAAGAGACGAAATGAAGCACGTTTTCACTCATAAAATTAGGCTCTTTTCCCATTTCGTTCTCAAAAGAGCCAAATTAAATTAAATGAAACCACGCGTTAGTTTCACTGCCTTGTGTTTCATTTCATTTACTTTGTTCTTTTGTTCACTTCATCTTTATAGTTAGTTAAGTGAAAAGAAGGAACGAAGTGAAGGGAAAAAGAACAAAGGAAACAAACGTAATGGAGAGAAGCGGAAGCACGGTTTGTTTTCCTTTGTCCTTTTTCACTTCCTTCTTTTCCCCCTTTGTGCTCTTCCTCTTTCTTCTTTCTTTCTCCTTTTCTCGCTTACACTTCGTTACATTGAAAAAGGAGAAAGAGAAGAGAAAGGAAGAGAAACAAAGGACCAGGATATGAAGAGAGTCTTTTGTTCTATTGAAATGAAATAAACACAATGGAATGTAGTGAAAGCGTGGTTTATTTCTATTTCAATATGAAGAAAAGAGGAACGAAATAACTAATCTCAACAGTTGATGAATAAGGGAAAAGGAAGAAAGTGAAGATGAACGAAAAGAACACGCACTTCATTTGTTTCTATTTCGTTCCCACTTCACTTCCTTTCTCTTTTCCAACCAACCACTCACGACCCCTGGGAACTAGATGGATGGTGTGTGTTAAAGGTAAAAGGAACGAATGGAACAAAGATAAGTGAAGAGAATGAGCGCATGCTTTGTTCTATTCGCCCTTTTCCTTTCCACACAACACACCCAAACCTTACAGACGGTTACAGCTGGTGTGGTGAAAGAAGGAAGGGGAAAGTGGAACAAAGCGTGCTTCCTTTACACCCATTACCTTTGTTCACATTTCCCTTCCTTTTCCACCACTCAACCATCAATCTCAAGTGTACAACAGGTTCTCCAGCTATATCCGTGTGTCGTGTTCGTTCGTTCTAGTTTAATTGTAATGTAATGTAAAGGAAGCACGAATTAAACTAGAGAACGAAACACGAAGACACGACCTGGAGAACCTGTTGGCCTATTTCGTTCGTGCTTTGTTCCATTCCACTTCTCTTTCTCGCTGGTTCGTTTCACGCTTCATTTCATTGCATTGTAAACGAACCAAGAAAGAGAAGAGGAATGTGAACAAAGAACTCTCTTCATACTACACTACCTTTCACCTCACATCCGGAACCGCCAGTAAAGTTGGAGCGTGAATGAGGTGGAAGGACGACCAGGATTTGATTATAAATAAACCGTGTGTTTTATTCTTTCATT
>CAJNJA010005610.1:0-17574 GCA_905231915.1 Symbiodinium necroappetens
ATAAATAAATAAATATAAATAAATACATAAATAAATAAATAAATAAATATATATATATATATATATCATGAATTAAAACTACACGTATCAAATACAACGCAAGTAATAAATAAGTAAATATACATACTTACTAGGTTTTCGGGTTTGTGTGCTTGGGGGTTTCGGAGGTTAGGGCTTGGCATAGCAATGAAGGGTACCGAAAGCTACAGTTTACAGTGCGGGATCGTTGAACTTTGCCCGCATGCATGCATTGATATTGGTTTGCGTGTTCGTATAGGTATGCATGCACATGTTGATCTTGACTCCACTGCTGATCCTCGCCACTCGTAATGACAATATGCACAAGTCCTCTTCTTGTTTGTGTGGAGTGAAAAATCGGCTTCTCGCGGAGCCATCTAACTGTTGCAGTGCAAGAAGGCAGAGAAGGAGAAGTTGTTCTCGCCACAGCAATGGTGGTGTAATCTTTATGTAGCAGCCAACAGGAACCAGAGTTACACACGCAAGCTTTTTCCATGCATGAATCTGCTCCAGCCGAACACGGTCAGGTGCTGACAGGAAAAGAGATGCTGTCTGAGGACGATATTAAGGACCGTTGTCGGGGTGCTGCTGCAGTCAGGCAGTCCATGTTCCATCGAGGGTAAGCTGGGCATGGTATGCAAACCAGTGGGCACTTCGCAGGAAGTCCTCCGTCAGCTTCTTTCCGGGCTTCGTGATTTGCACAAGACTTGCATACACAGGTGCGCGCAGCTGACGGATTCGGACTGACTCAGCTTGGCAATGATGACCGTGCTAGGGACATCAAGCTGGAAAACGTGATGCTGTCACGAGTGAGAAGAGGTGATATCCTTGCCGGGAGCTGAAAACTTGAGAGGGGGCCCGTTTGAAGTGATATACTATACTATACTATACTATACTATACTATACGATACTATACTATACTATACTATACTATACTATACTATACAGTAGTATACTATACTATACTATGATCTGGCCCACATCATAACAGCCAAGATCAAAATCATAGACTTCGACACGATCCAGACGCTAGATGGAGGCAGTGGCATACGGTCGCTCGGCGAGACAGCGCTCCCTAAGAGTCTCATCCCTGAACCCCTAAAGCATCCCAAAGTCCTAAACCCCAAATCCCCCAATCCCCCCAAACCCTTAATCCCCCAAACCCTAAACCCTAAACCCCAAACCCTAAACCCCAAACCCAAAACCCTAAAACCCTAAACCCTAAAACCCTAAAACCCTAAACCCTAAACAATAACAACCCCTCCCAAAGAAAGGAAGCGAATCCGAAGCCGAGGCCGGGCCGCAAGGTGACCATCGCACCTCGGCTCCGAGGGCAAAGGACGTCTCCCTTCGGCTCTGAGGTTTAGGGGTTTAGGGTTTGGGGTTTAGGACTTTGGGATGCTTTAGGGGTTCAGGGTTCTTGTGAGGGGAGTTGATTTAAGTTATTGGGGTTTAGGGTTTAGAGTTTGGGGTTTTGGGTTTTGGGTTTAGAGTTTTGGGTTTTGGCTTTAGGGTTTAGGTACCATAAATACGGAAACCATACTATTTACTATAGATCCCCACTATGGTAACTAAAAACAGAATCCCTTAAGCAGAACCCAGAGAAAGGAAGGAGGACTGGGCCGGCCTCCGTGTCTGAATTCAGACTGAAGTTCACTAGGGTGTGGGATGACCCGATGTGGGAGTTTCCGAAAATTAGGGTACCTTGTTTTGGGGTCCTTATAATCAGGATCCTACTTTTTAGGGTACTATATTAGGGTCCCCTATTTGCGGAAACCTCCATATCGGCCACGGTATATCGGGAAAGCTCATCTTGAATGAGGGAGTCGATTCAACAACGCTCCTGATTGTGACCTTCGCCACGGCGGGTAAAGTTCCGCTTAGGTGGGCACAGACCAGTACATTGCTCCGGAGGCTTATGTTGCTCAGCTGATCTGTTTAGGGGTCTAGGGGTTTAGAGATATAAAGCTCGGGGTTTAGGGATGTTTGGGGTCGAGCTAGGCATAGTCTTTTCCTCGTCGTGAGTTTTGTTTGCTGAGGAGGGCACCTACTCACAGGCCTCCGACGTCTTCGCGGTTGGGGTCATCGCGTGCCCGCAGGGATGAGGGCTGTGTGGTAACCTCCCAGGTCAGCGTCGAACGAGTGAAAGGGCCATGTTTCGAACCTATGTGGCTTGCAACATCGATCTGCTTTGTGGAGGATCGAGCTCTGTGCTGTCTGCGCGCTCGCGCTAGTAGACTGTGGGAAAGGAGAAGATGTCGCAGAATGCTGTTTATGCTTCACTCCGGTTAGATGCCGCACATAATGCCAGTCTCCACGATGTGCCGTCTGCAAGCGCGGGGCTTGCCGCTTGCAGGTACATCCTGTGCAGCAGGAAATTCCCGTTCCAGCCGTTCGGCGTGAGTTTAAGATACTTGTATGTATCACGACATGGCCGCCAGGGGCCACTGTCCCCTTTTGCGGGTGTAAGAGCGAGCGCTAGTCGAAGCTTGACAAGGCACAAGGTCTTTGATGACAAGCCCGGCGAGAACTATGTCAGGGACTTAGCAGACTCAGCATTGCCCCCCTCGTCAGCCTTCACCGAATGTCCTTAGTGCCGCTGTTCAAAGGTCGGTTCTCCGAAGATGCACGAGATCGCAGACAAGCTGCGGCAGGCACCTTTCGTGCTCGGATCGTCTGAGTGTGTGAGTCCTCAGACAGGCAGACCTGAACTGGGAGAAGGATTTCAAGGAGAACGGATTGGCCGCTGATTTTTGCCCCTCGGGATTCAGTAGTTGGAAGGCTGCAGTTGCCATTCGCGCTTGACTCGCTTGAAGCTGCTGAGACTCGTGCCTAGGCAAGCAGCTCATGAGCCTGGAGCCTGAAGATCGACCTTCTGCCGATGAAGCGCTTGAACATCCTTGGCTTGATCAGGGTAATGCTGTAGGCAAAGCTCTCTCTATGTTCTAGGCATGTTGGGAGCCGTCACGACGAAGTCGTGGCGCAGTGTCCGTTGGCGCCCTGACGCGAGCCAGTTCACGAAAATCGCATGCCGACCTGGTCATGTGCGTTCAACAGCCTTGTGCCGTGCGGTGTCTTCCGTCCTTTGTGGGTCATCGTCACAGTTACATAGCCACTTCGCTTGGAGCTCTGTCCAGCCACGGAAGGCTGTTGAGTTTTGTAGAGCTGCTCTTCTGCCTCTCAAGTAGATAGTTGAAGACAGCAGAGTCAGCTCTTCACCAAGCCGATTTTCGTGCGTCAGCTTGTTTTCTCCACATGCCCTCGCTTGATTGCTGGCACAGGGCCTGAGTCGGAGCTTCAGAGTCTACAGTTTTCCCCTCTGAAAAAGTATCTTTCTAGCTGCCAGCAATCACAGAGTCTTTAACAATTAGAGCACGTGGAGAATTTTCTGGCCATTCGGTCTTTAGCATATCGCTTTTGAGGGCTTCAAAGAAGCCTGTCTGCCATCTAGGATCTCCACAGGCACCGCGACACGGCGGTTGGCCGACAGCTGTAGATCCTGGAGCTCAAGACTCCGCCGGAAGCCTTGACGCCCTTTAAAAGGGGAGGCTCCTAAATAGCGGATCCCTTTTCAGGAGTCGTGGATCGGTGCCAGCGCCAGGCACATCTGGGTGCATTCCAGCGACAGGGGGAAAATGCATCGATTCCAGGCAGGCCTGGCATGCGCCGTTTCGTTGCCTTTCTTCTTGCTTGAAGTGCCGTGTTCTCACTTGCCCTTCTGAGGTCTCAGCTGCAGACATATGCCAAGAACAACGGCATGCCGATGAAGTGCGCTGCTGCAGTGTCTTCGTGGTTCTTTTTGACCGATGAGTCTCACAGTCAAGGCACTGCCTTTTGCAATCTTCAACATGAAGGGCTTCGCCTTCGGGTTGCAACGGTTTAGGGTTTAGGGTTTAGGGGTTAGGTTTTAACAGGACTTTGCGCTTCGCCCCCCCGGGCTTGGGGCCAGCTGTGTTGGCCGCCGCCTTTCTGCTATCCGCCTTTGTTCAGCCATTGAAAGACATGAGCGGCAGCAGCAGACAGCTTTTCCAAGGTTCGTCATGCGGCAAGCCAATGAGCTATAAAGACTAGCCGGCCTGAGAAACGCCAGCAGCTACTTTGAAATTTCTGCTTCAAAACGCTGAGAGGAAGCGACATGCTGAAGCCATGGTTTCCTGGGGTGCGAGACATGGGTCCCCAAACCCAGCACAAGTGACTCCGAAGCGTGGATGATGGGCGAGGAAGGGTTGCTTGTGCCCCTAAGACAGGTCGAGCCACTAGCTCCAGATGTTTCGGATGAAGTCTCCGCAGAGCTCGTGCAGTTCTTCACTTCTGGAGAGCCAGCGCAGCACATCACCGATCTCCTGGCACGTCATGAGAAGGGGCCTTCGCGGTGTGCTAAAGCCGAGCTGGTCGTG
Organism: Symbiodinium necroappetens; assembly: GCA_905231915.1. NCBI lineage: Eukaryota > Dinophyceae > Suessiales > Symbiodiniaceae > Symbiodinium > Symbiodinium necroappetens. The sequence goes on from CAJNJA010005610.1 coordinate 4,416, forward strand.
GAAGCTTTGGATCTCTTCGAACAAGTTCCTGGATCCTATCGTCTTCTCAGGAAGTGGGGTGGTCCCTAAACCCTAAAGCCCTAAACCCTAAGCCCCAAACTTTGGCCCCAAACCCTAAACCCTCTCAGGAGGGGGTTCGCCAACTTGGTGAGCGCTCTGAACGGCGCCTTGGCGGAGGCTGGAAAAGCCCTGGCTGCCGAGAATCCCTCAAACCCGGCCTTAACACTCCGCTCGCGTCTGGTGCATGTGTCACTCGTCAAAAGAAGTTCTAGGGTTTATGGGTTTAGGGTTTAGGGGTTTAGGGTTGAGGGTTTAGGGTTTAGGGGTTTAGGGTTTAGGGATGACCTAGTAGGAACTAGTATACAGCCTAGTCTGGCATCTGGCGCGGAAGTGAAACTGACCATGACCGGCGCTCCAGGCCGGGACGCGAGTTTGCCAGGCAATCCGTGTCCCAACTGCGGGTGGCGGATGAAGGGCAGCTGGTGCGAATCCTGGGCACCGTGACGCGGGCTGGTCCTGTGAAGGTGGCGGCGTAGCGCCTAGGGCCTAGTTCGAAGGATCGGATTGTTACTGAAACTCGGTTATTCAGTAGCATTGCAATACATTGTCAACAATGTGCACAATGGCACTGCAAAAGCTGGATATGAAGAGTCGTTCTGGGCAGGTGGTCCAAGAATGGCGAAACTTCCGCTGTGAGCTTCTCGGCCGTATAACCCAGTGAAGTTGGCGACTCAAATGGTCGATGATGACGGCGAAGAGGACGCTGACAGCAATGGTGGTGATGATGATGATTTTCATGATGATGATGATGATGCTGGTGGAGCTGATGGCGAGGTTCACCAGGTCACGGAGGACGGCAACGATGACGTCGGTTTTGATGACGACGACAACGAGATTGTGATGAAGCACCCTGGTGAGGGCAATGATCGATCGAGATTGTGATGAAGCACCCTCGGACCTAGCATCGTCGGGTAGTCAACGGGGAAGCTCCACGAAGGCTACAGATGGACGCGGCGGCAACAGCACAGAGCACCCGGCGGTGCAACAGGCAAAGAGAGCCCAACTCTAAGAATCGCAGCCAAAAGAACCACAACAGAGGTGGGGCAGGGAAGAGGCAGGGGGGCGTCAGCCTGGCGCGCCAGCTGCGCTCACGGATGCGCACGGGCAAAGTACTTACCCTAAGGGCAATGATTCAACCGGGCGGTGGAGGTACCGGCGGGGGTGGGGCGGCGGGGGTGGGGGGAGACGGGCGCAGCAGTGCGCTTGTGGTTGTCGTGCGGTAGCAGCGATGGCAAGTACGATAGTCACAACAGTATGCAGGACAATAGAATAGACCAGCCTAGAATGGCATCTCTCGAACGACGCCTAATCTATCAGTTACAAGAGATCTGAGAGGAACCTGTAGTTTTACACGGACAACTCTGCTACAACACGCTTCAAAAGGTATTCGAAGATGTTATTTGACGCTTCGTAATGATGGCACTGGATGGTCGTCATGCGACACTCTACGCTGCTGTGTGATGGCTTGTCCGCCTTTCCGCGCTGTTTTTTGAGATGTGACACTATCTTGCGTTCTGCTGGGCTACAACCTTCTGTATTCCGTTGTCATACGGTGCTACGATACAAATTGTTACAAAGCAATCAGGTATCCAATATCCAATACGATACCTATCAGATAGCATTGCACCCTACGTCATAATGCAGCATGATGTGAAGCCAGCGAAGCAGGCGACAGAGAGAGAGTCAGAGAGAGAGAGAGAGAGAGAGAGAGAGAGAGTAAGACAGCCCTCTAGTCCCCAGCCCTGGCGAAAGAAAGAGTAAGACAGCACGGCCCTGCAAATGGTTGAAGATGCCTTTGCTTGGGCCTTTGCACTGCAGAACGTACTGGGAGAGCTTTTCTCACTCGGGTGCAATCTGCTACACTACGCTTGTAAACGCACTAAATGCTGTTGGGCGGGTGCTCTTGCTGAAGGCCCGTCTCTCTGTCGTTGTGAAAAAAGGCAATGTGGCCATAGCTTTGGCTGCCGTGCTTCTCCAGCCTGCGGCTATGATTTCGAGATTCCGAAAGAATGTCCCGGCGCACAGAAGAAGACGAAGTGGGATGCCAAAGCAAAGCGCCCCAAAACTTCGCGCTGTCATTCGAAGCTATTTGCAGCTCTTCCGGCGAGTGAAGACTGCATGTCTGATTTTCAAGAGATTCGTGTCCAAGATGACATGCAAGCCCTTGATGTCGGAGTTGTCCCTCAGTCCTGCGCCGTGACAGTCTTTGGAGACATGGTTGGAGTCGCCCAACCTGGGGACTCTGTGACTGTGGAAGGCATCGTGTACCAGCGCTGGCGTCCAACTTTCCCAGGCAAGAGAATTGAGGTGGAACTCTTCATTGAGGCGGTGAATGTGGAGCGCCTGGCTCGGGACTCATCCGAAGGCATCGTGACCAGCAAGAGCCACGAGACACAGGACATGTAAGGCATGTAAGGCCCTCACCCCCTACTGCAGCATGTTGCTTCGTTTGGACTGCCGAAGTCGATGTCGGCAGGAAGTGTTCCACCGCTACTGGACAGACACACCGGATGAGTGGTGTGGCCGCGCAGCTCTGGTTGCTGCCGCAGCGCCGTGGCTGTCGGGATTGCCTGTCCCAAAGTTGGCGTTCTCCGGACACCATTCTGCAGATTTTTTGCTGGTGGGGTTTGTAGGACAGCAATCATCATGTTGCACGGCCGATGGCTGCCAGGCTATTGTTGACTCTCATCGGGGGAGCGGCGACTCGGACAGCAGCTGACTTGTACTTTTCTCTCCTCTCCTTTTCTCTGCTGTCCTAAGGCTCACCGTGGTGAAGTAGGGACCCCGGTTCAGCCCAGCGTCTGCATCAGTCTGAGCTGGTCTCGCATACATTGCTTGGCAAGCAGCCGTAACGGGCTGCCAATAGACCTACATGGAGGAAGGACAGCAGGAAGGCAGTCGGTGTCGTTCGATCTCACCGTGTGGGGACAGACCTAGAATTAGGTGAGGGCCGGCCAGTACTGCGCTGATAGCAATTGAGACAGAACATCTTGGGCCTCGGGACAATGTCATAGTAGAGATATCCGTGCGAGCAATGGGGAAAGACATTGCTGCCGATGGCCCGGACAAGGAGTTTTCGCAGAGTTCGTTTTTCTGCTGTCTTCTTTCCTTGCTCTGCGTGTGCTAGGGCGCTTCCTGCGGGCTTGGCCAGCTTCACTCGCTTGCGTTTCAGCCCAGGCGCCCAAAGGTACCCAGAGAACCCAATACCCCTTAATTGAGGAATATACCTTAAATCCAAATATTAAGGCCCCTATAATTTAAGGATATATTCCTTAATTAAGGGGTCTTGGGTTCTCTGGGTAACTGTCAACGGGTCCAGTACTCCGCTTTTTCATGCTCAGGGGCCCATCAGGCCACTCCTGGTTTCGCAGAACGCGCTTTGCACTTGCTTTGTTCAGCCCTTTCGGAATGAGCCTCGGAGAGCAAAAGAGGAACCCATGGGGTTACTTTGTTTTGTCGTTGAGTCCCAGGATGTCAGTGGTTGGCACTGCGAAAGATATCTATTTGGAGAAGTTTGGCCTCGACCCGACCATGTTTAGCATGCTGGATCCGGCCTCGGTGCTTAATGATGACCTGTGAGAGAGAAAGGCTGCCCCACAGCTCTTCCGTAGCTGCATGCACAGGTGACGGTGGCTTCCTTCTGGACCCCTGTGCAGGACACTTCTGTCCTTCAAGGGCCAGTCAGCGCGACGTGGGCAGGGTTCGCAGCTCCGGAACAACCCCACTCCAAAGCGAAACGAACCGTCGTCTACTCACTCTGCCGTGGATACAGTTGGAATATCCACCCACCACGGCTGTCGCCTACCTTCCTGGCTGCATGCATATCTGCTGAAGAACATGAACTCACGTGATGCAAAAACGCAGAGGCAAACCGTGCATTCAACTCTTGCTCCTTTTGCGTGTTCTCGACCTCTCCATCTATCTGTCTGTGTTGCTGTGCATCTACGTCGTGTTTTTGTGTTTGTGTGTGAATGTCTGACTCTGTACACAGCTATCGAACAAGTGCATATTGTTCATGTGTAACAGTATAACGGTATAACCTCATATCGGCACATCATGTTATGTCCACTTCCATTCGAAGAACAAGATGTTGCAGCGCAGGGCCTAAATCATCGTGTTGCAAGAACAAGTAGGAACCGGCCAGTGCATCTGGACTGTTGCATTGGAGCCAATGTTCATTGACCGTTCTTAGTTTGTGGTGGTGGAGTTTAATTGCGTAAACGTGCGGAGCGTTTCTGTCAGGATTTTTAGGAAGATTGCTGTACTTGGCCGTGATTGTCTCTGGAGGACATGCTCTTGGGACGACTTCAGGACAAAGAGGCCTTCCGAGTCAAGGTTTGTGCACACAGTATGCTGTGATTGCCAAAAGCCGGTCGCCTTGACAGGTTCTGCACAGGCCAGCCACTAGCTGCGCTCGCTGCAAGAGGGCCTGTCCCGTCGCAGACGCTGAGGTTTTTTCCTGTTCAGAGATGGGGCCGGCGGGCGCGGGGCTCTCGGCTTTCGCAGCTTCCAAGCTTCATGGACATGGCTCCCGTGGCTTTGTGGCTGAGGCCATGGCTTCTAACGCACTCCTTCCTCGCAGCTCTGGGTGCAAGCTTGATGTATCTGCCACCTGCGACTTGCCGTTAAAGCAGCACTTGGAGAGACGTGCTGGCTCTTGCTTGTGCACCTGTGCGCTGCCTTTCCAGGAAGGAGCTGCGGCCTACGAGACTTGCCGGCAAAGTTGGCTGAGTCGGTCTGCTTGTTTGCAGGGGCCTGCTTAGGTGTGGTTCTTGGCCATGTGGATGATCACTTGCTGGGGCATTGGGGGCTGCATTATCGCCTTCGAGGCAGCCAGGCGCGAAATCAGAGAGACCATGAGAACATGCCACACCTGACATCCTGCCTTCTGACAGGCAGCAAATTTATCCATTCAAGGAGGAGCGCATCAGTGTCGAAGGCACCCTTACTGACACTGTGACTCTTAGAAGATGTAGAAGTGCGGCGTGTCGTCGTTGCGGTGTTTCCTTGATGCCCGTAGGCCTGTGCAAGTATGCTTGTATGGCCGGGGGTGGTGCTGGAGGACTGGTCTTCCTTGTGTGACGCAGCAGCGATTGTGAACATGCTGTTGCCTGTAGATGTCAGTGTAGTGTGAGTGTGAACACTCAAGCTAGACCCTCTCTCCCACCCTCTTCCCAGGCTGAGTGGTGATGCATCCTTCACGGTTCGGCTGGCATTTGTATCCAAGCAGCACTAAGACAGAGGAGGCACAAGCTTTTGTTATTGCTTTTGAATTGGTTTTGCGCTCAAGACAGCAAACTGTTCCTGCTCAATGTTCAGGAAGTCATGAAGTTTCCTGATGAACATACATACTGCGATGGAATTTGCATAATAACCCAGGGCTTCAATGGGCCTAGGCCGTGCCACGGCTCCTCTCATTGACTCCTGCTGTTGTTGCCCAGGTGCTTTACATCGTTCCTGTGGGACTGCTGAGTTTGCAGGCCACATGTAGACTGTGGTCGAGTGAGAAGATGTTGCTTGATGCTCAGGTTGATATGCTTTTCATGTCTGATTCAGGCGGTACCGCTGTTCAAGGAGGCCCGCCCCCGAAATGACGAGCACAAGGTGCGCATCTGGTGGCTCCGAAGCTCAGTCGTGGCATAGTAGCTGCAACGAAATACTACCAGTTTGCCAATGTCTCCTGGCTATTAGGGAGGGCCAGTCTTCGTCTCAGCCCTAAGCCCTAAACCCTGAACCCTAAACCCTAAACCCCGACGATTGAGTTCTCGGTGACCTGGTCTTCGCCTACTTGGAGTCGTAATTCCTTGCGCAGGTGGAGGCTGAGCCAGCTGGGTCCGCCACCATCGTCTGGGAGGTCTTCTGTTTAGGGGCTTAGGGTTTAGGGTGGGTTTAGGGTTTGGGGTTTAGGGTGGGTTTGGGGTTTAGGGTGGGTTTAGGGTTTAGGATGGATTTAGGGTTTAGGGTGGGTTTAGGGTTCTGGGATTTAGGCTTTGTGAAGTTTGGTCCTTAACTCGAGCAGCTTCCAGGCGCTACCTCGAAGCGTGCGGCGTTGGCTTCGCTGCTGCCGCTCCTTGCCGAAGGAGTTGCCGACGGAGCCTCCAGCAAACAGCCGCTCAGCTTCAGAGCTCCTAAAAGGGACCCTAATGTAGAGAAGTACCCGAGTATGTATGAATGTGAGGAGACGGGATGTGCAATGTGATTCGAAGTGCGTGAGCTGGAGGTGCACTTCAACATCTGTGCCCCGCCGTGCAGATGAGAGATTTGCAGGATAGGCCGTTGAGGGCCATCTGGGGCGACCTTCGCAAGGATGCGAAGAAACCCGAAGTCCTGGCTGTGATGTATGCTGATTTTCAACGGTCGAGGGTTGCATCAGCGGTCCGGTCACGGCTACACTGACTGTTCTCGCAACAGCTGCACCAATATAGCATAGATATCATGCATCATCTAAGCCCTATGGATGAAGAAAGTCCCAGGTTGGCCATGAAGCAACCAAGCTGCAATTTCGGAGCTGTTCGACAGTCGTGAGATGGCTGCGCCTGAGGTTCTGGAACGGAGCCTATGGCGTCTGCATTTCTTCCATGTCACTGGACTGTAGGATTAATGTCAGGAGTCACATCTGTGATCGGAAGAGCAAGCTCCCTCCAGGCTCCTTTACTATGTCACATATGTCCTCCACCTCAGCAGCTGGCAGCGCGTTCAAGTCATCGTTGGGGCTGGCACAGCTGCAGGAGTTACAGAAGCAGCCGCTGGACAGCAAATTCAAGACATGAAGAACGACCCGTAGCACGTGTGGTCTTGACCACCTTGGCACCGATGTCCCAGGTGATGAATCTGGTGTATGTGCACCTTTTCACGCGAGATGACTCATTGAGGCAAGATGCATTTAGCGGATGCGAGATGCACTTACAGAAATGCTGCAGTGCACAGCATCCACTGTTTCATTCAGGGACATGGCTGGGAAGAGTGATCGCCGACTTCTCCGGATTGTGCATGCCTGGGTGTGGAAAGCAGCAATTCCACAGAGTGACCCGAAAGTGCAGTGTGCTTTGCCGGCGGGTTGTCCCAGGTCGTTTCCTTTCGGCTTGTGAATGCCTGCCTCACCTTCATCTTGATCGGAGTTCTTGAGCCTTCTGACTCTTGGCAGCAAATGCGCTAGGCGTCGATGGGCATGAGACACATCGGTCCGAAAGCGTGTGCCAAACCTCAGGTGTTCTTACTCTTTGTGTGGTCGGTCACCCAGTCGTCGTTCTTCATTTGTTCATCTCAGCAGAAGAGCTGTGGTGCCCACCCGAGGTCGATCATCACGAGGCGCCTCAACGGCACAGTCTGAGGCACACACTTTTCCATCTGTGTCCCTTTTGGGATTGTGAGAGGATGGGTCTTTGCAGCTTCTCCTTCTGGCGCATCTCCGCACAGTGCTGGCTCGTCGACGAGGCGCCATAGTGACTATTAGGATCAGCACCACACCGGTGCGGATCGAACGCCAAGGATTGCATGTCCCGCTGCGCGGATGGCAAGTCTCGCCAAAACAAGCGGGAAGGCAAGCCGGTCACATTGCTCATGAGTCTGACAGTGGCATGGCGCTGCAGGCCAGATTTTCGGAGCACTCTCCATGAGCCAGGCGGGGCGGGCTGTTCGGCATGAACTTAGCCTCGTGCAAGCTCTTGACAAGCACGACAAGCAAACCAGCCGTTGATGCCCAATCTGCCAAAGGGACACGGGATGCTTGCGATGTTAAACCCTAATCCCTACATCCTAAACTCTACCTCAGCGGAGTTTTGCCAGATTCTCGCAGCCGCGATCTTCTCTTCCTTGACCTTCCTCGGGCTTGGCTTGGCAGGCAGGGCCTCTTTGAGCCTCTGAGAAAGTTGTTTAGGGTTTAGGGTTTAAGGATTTAGGGGTTTAGGGTTAATTCTTGGAGCCAGGTCTGGAAACAGAAAATTGCGAAGCCAGCTGTTCAGTGGGAGGCACGTGGGGGGCGCACTTGGCCGTGTTGCCATTGTTTACAAATCACAGCTAACCAGCGGCCAGGCCATGTTCGGTTTCCAGATGCCTCAGAACAGGGTTCTCAGTGTAGTCCAGCTGTCACGGTCATTGTGGACAGCATTACAACTCTTCTGTCTTTCGGTTCCCAGTCAACAGGGTACGAAACAACGCTGGCGAGAAGTATGCTGGAGGATGTTAGTCTTCCCTATGCCTCCCCGAGATGTGGGTTAGATTGGCAGTGTCCTGTAGATATGCAGATGCAAACCATCACCGCACTCCTCCCGCAAGTTCTCCCTACCATCCTGCTAAGATAGAGCAGCTAGTAAGCCATCACAGGAATGTTGATCCGACCCATCGGAGTGTGACTGCTGACTAACCTTCGGCTCACAAGCAACAGGAGCTAGGAAGGGTTGTGAGGGTCACCTTGCTGGCGCTACGGCACATCTTGAATCTTGCGACGGGTTGTGGCAGTGTCATCATTATGCGAGCATGGAGTCATAGTCTCAGAGAGTGTCTGAATCCCGTTGCTTAATCGTCTGATGCATTCCAGGCAGTGATGGCGTCTCGACCTGCTCCTTGTCATTCACTGTCCTTGCGGAGCTGTAGGGTGCTTTTGTTTGCATACCTATCATTGAGATATATGGTTCGAAGACTCTTTGCCTGGTAAGCAAAGCCGAGAAAAGATAAACACAACGCCTTGAAAACGAGTGTGCGCAGTAAACCTGATGGCCCTTTGCCTTGGCTGCACCTGGGCAACGCACGAATCCAACGGTTTCTCGGCACTGAGGCATTGATGACTGCTTTCGCCATGTCATCGATCGGCAGCCAGAGCGCGGCACCCAGAACACCCGGAAATTTAGCGTGATGCCGAAGCATACAGCGACATCGAAGGAAGTTGGAAGGATGTTTTTGAAACACACGGACGTACTCAACACAGGGATAGGAAAAGACAGGAGGAAACGGAACAAGCCGGACAGAAACGGTGAACGTACACCTAGACGCATCGGTCCGTAGTAAGCCTGTGGCACCACACCAAAATCCCCTCCTGCTCGAATCCTTCACAGCAAGCTGGGAGACCAGCAACCCTGCTTTGGAAGCTCCAGTTAATTGCCCTCTCAGGTCCTTGCGGGCTTACGTCCGCTTCGTCATCGGCTTCTTTGCTCCGCTGTGTGGCTCAGCAGAGTTGGCTTGACTTAATTGCTGCTAGCATGTCAACAAATCACTTAGAGACTGTGCTAGCGGGCACGTGCACCTTAGAATCTCTTACCACGCTCATGTGGTGTGCGAACTAGGTTCGCTTTTCTCGTGGCAGGTGTGCATTTTAGTTCGGGCTGTTGGTGGAAGTCGTGCGCGCGAGTGTATTAGACGGCTGCTGTTTGGCGACAACAGCTGGACAGATTCTCCTGTCCTCGCGACTGTGACTGAGTCCGAAAACCTAGAGAGGTTCTAGTGCCCTTACAGTGGCCTTACAGTAGGTTTGCATTAGCCTTAAACTTACAGTATCCTGAGAGCGACCCTTACAGTAACGGCATAGGAACCTTATAGTACCCCAATAGTAACCCTTATGCGTATTATTGCAGCAACTTCCATGCAACCCTTAGATTCAATTGATAGGCGAGCTGCTGATCGCCTACCACGCTTACAAGTTTCCAATCAAGAACGCGCGCTTGCGGAAGCTGCAGCCGGATGCACTTATGGGATTTTAGGACTTGTGGGGTTTGTGACAGTGATAGTAGCCTTATGGTAACCTCTATCGTAACCCTATAGTGGCCTTCCAGGACCCCTACAATAAGCTTCACTGCCAGCGTCTAAGGTAGTTTCAGCGAAATAAGGAACCGAAATAGTAGGACCATAGCTGTAATCGCCTTAGCATGAAATCCCAGAATCGTCTGAAACCCGCCATGTGCCACAGGTATTTGACCAAAGCCGCAGAGCGTGGAGACATGGGTCTGACGGAAACCAACGAGGAACACGGGTCAAAGGTATTGGGGCTTCGGTGTTTCGGGTATAAAGTTTAGGGTTTTAGTTTGGTGGTTTGGGGTTTCGGGTCTAGCTAGCGTTTCAGACTTCCCAGTCTCTCGCGAGCCCAATTTGCTACTGGGCTCTCTGGCTTCTGGCTGTGGTGGTACTCGGGAGGGTCGCCAAGTCATATTATGATATAGCAGCAAAGTACGGCTGATTCCTACCTTTTTGGCTTTGGGTTTCCCAGACGGGGATGCCCAGAAATTTGCTTTCTGAGCGGCTTGTCAAGGGGGTTGGGATTAGTATAGCGAGGCGAGAGCAAGGTTCAGAGAGCATGAATTGCTGTCATCGGTGGTAGCTAGCAGTACTCATGATACCGTAGCAGTCACAATAGCAACAACATCCAGAACAGGCAGCTTACACACTACTGCAATATGCGAATATAGTAGTGCAAACAACTACTTCAATGGATGTTGGCGGCGGTGGCGGTGACCATCAAAGCCATAGACAGGAATCAAGACTGCCCCCTCCAGAGAGAATAAGGATCGCGGGAACCGCATTAATGAAATCTCTGTTGGCACATCCCGGCTCCTTGGGGTCTGGTCTATTAGACGTGATAGCAATGTATTGAATCTCCAGCCGCGCACGGCCCGCATAAATCTGCTTCGGACTCTGGCCCGGCAGGCCCCGTAAGGGGTAACTTAGGAAGGAATGAACAACTGCTTCCTTTCATAAGTTTTGCAAGGCCTTCAATAAGAAAGCCTAGCTTTCTGATTGGCCTCAGCTTTTGGAAAAAGCTTGGCTTCGGAAGCCAGCCTCTGCCTCTGCCTCTGCCGAAAGGCAAGGCCTGCTTCGGAAAGCAGCGTTGCTTCTGCATTAAAGCAGCAAGCAAATTTTTGAAGCTCCCCGAAATAGTTTTCTTTAAATGTGGTCCCTTTTCCCCATGCGGACGAAATCCAACCGCAATTGAAAGTAGTCTTCCAGACCCAAACCCGGCTGAAATAATTTTCTTGAAATCTGTGACCTTTTTAAATTCCCATCCTCGGATTACATACACTGATTCATGTACTTCTGTGCATATACATAATGTGTAATGATGACAACATGTCGCACCATCAAGACCTTCTCGTTATGAGCCGTTTGTACCGGGGGAAAACCGGTCCTGCGAGGCAACATCTGTGGACGCCTACTCTGCGAAGTCGCAGATCGTTCTCTTGGACAAGGCTCTTTCTGCAAGGTTTTTGGCTTTACGGGCTCTTACGTGAGTTAGGACCCTGGAAGTTTGGACTTTTGGGTCTGAGTCGATGATGCAATCGGGCAGGCCTCGGCTGATCTGGCAGACGTGTCGTCAGGCCTCGGAAATCGGATGCCGTTGGCATTTGAATTGGGGTATCTTGGAATTGGTGGGGTGTCTCATCTACGGGTGCCGAAAATGCGGATCCTACTATTTAGGGTGTATCTAGTCCCCCTGTCCTCATGAAACCTCCCATGTGACAGAGCCAGGAAATGCTACACGCGGAGGTAGAAGTGACGTAGGGTTTTAGGGCGTAGGGGCTTACATTTCCCTGTCAAGATCCACTGGAGTCGTTCCATGCGGCGGACTTTCAACATCGGGTGGTGTGGGCCTGAGCGACTTCGAAGGGCCAGAAGTGTAGGTGTCGCCTTCGGCAACCTGTCCATGGGGCTTTCCGCACTGAAAGTGCAGTTGTCACAGCTTGAAGCCGATACAGCAACAAAAAAACTTCTAAAACTACCAACAGTACGAAAGTAATACCAATTCTGAGACTAAGACTAAAGCTAACACCAAGACTAATACCCAAAATCTTGCCACTGCCAAGTTTCATAATTCATAGTGATATTAGTATTGTCTGCATCCCAAGGTGCACACGGTCGAAATGATCGGAGGTGCATGCCGAGCTCGACGTGCCTCCATTTCTGTTCGCTTCGCTCGCAGCCCTGGGCACTCAAGGCCGGAGTCGGTTTAGCGTTTGGGGTTTAGGGTTTAGGGTTTGGGGTTTAGGGAAGTGTAAGGCTTCATTCCTCAGCGTAACAAAGCGGGACAGATACGGGGCACGGCCGGCTGTGGCCTTTTGTCAGACGAGCCATCCTACAAAGGGTTCGTACCAGGGCTTTTCCGAAGCTACGGTGGTTGAAGGATCTGTGATCGCACCCGGGTATGGTTCACAGTAACTTGTTTGTGACCTTACAGTATTCCAGTAACCACAATGTCGTCAACAGCGTAAGGACCTGATTGTAGCCTTATTGTAAACATGTAGTAGTCTTGTTTGATAGTTTCGATGGGTCTTGGCTTCGAATTGAGATTCGGTTCCTTCGCGTGTCATGCCCATGGGGGTATTCGTGTTTACCATAAGTTTGGTAGCATAACAGACGTTCTGGGTGTCGTTCGAAATGTTCTAACAGCATCTGCAAAGCTCAGAAAAACCCTAAACCCTAAACTCTCAATGTTCTTCCAGCATCTGCAAAGCTCAGAACCTCTTTCCCGGCGAGGTGTGAGGCGCAAGGCGGCTCCGGAGAAGCTGTCACAGCCGTAGTTCCAGACGCTACGCCGACGCCCTCCCGATGCGTGAATTTGTGACGATTGTCTTCGCTGAGACGAGCGAGAGTCGATTCCACACATGCAGCACAGACATTTCATACGTTTCATACATGCAAGCGAACAAACCTACATGCATACCTACACATATACATGCATGCATACGTACACACATATGGTACAAATACGACATCTACGATGTTTCATCATACGGTTCACGTGTTAGGTATAACCTTCAGAGGATGACTTCTGTCAGGCAAAGTCAAAAGATTCGAAAGGATGGGCGATAGAGTCCGAGCCTTGCGAAGAAACGACTCTGGCTCGGCCCAGCTCCTTGCATGGTTCATAGCATGTAGTAGCCTGTAGTCTAGGTGGCCTGCTGTCAATGCCGCAACGGGCCTTCCGTATCTTTTGGGGCCGCGGCAGCGTGATGCGGTGCCAAACGTGTAAAGGGCAAGGCACCTTCAGCCCAGAGCCTGCAACATCGCTGAATCAAGGCCTATTCCAAAGATCAGAGCAGGGAGGCAAGTATAATATAGTATAATATTACACAATATAGTATAATATAATGTAATATTTACGGGCTGCCGCCAGTGC